>JAHLKC010000104.1:0-141843 GCA_025449115.1 Chytridium lagenaria
CGCGTGGCCCTCGCCCTACTTCCAGGCGCGACAAAAGACGCCCTAACGGCCTCCCTTCCACCTTCAACCCAAACCGCATTGGTCAGAAGCAGTTCCAGGCCTCTTTGAGCGAAACTAGTCTCCTCAATTCGCGCCTTAACGCGTTTTTCCACATAGCGGCTTCCCCTACTGCCCTCAGAACGTTCTGGAGTATCTCAAGACTGAAGCTCGTTCCGACGCTAAAGTCAACTTCCTTACCTTTGAGGACTGTCACCGTCTCGGTATCTCTCTCCTCCAGTCTGCTCCACCCACTCAGGCGGAGCCTATTGACTCTAACGTCCCTCCACCTCCGTCCCCTCCCGCTAGTCGTAAGGACTCTGTCTCCTCTTACCTTGGTTCCCGCAGCTCTACCCCTCGTGTTGAACCTGCCAAACCACCTACTCCTCCTAACTACTTTGGACGCCGTCCTCTCCCGGATTCGGCTTCAGAACAGATAAAGGAGATAGAGCAGCTTACTAAGTCGCTGTCCACACTTCGGGTCGCCCCCGTTGATCTCCCCCCAATCGTTGAGCTTAAACGGACTCAGGAGCTTCGACTACACGCGTTAGAAGAGCTCCACGCCCGTCGTTCTGATACTCGTCAGTTCCTCTACAATCAGTTGTGCAAAAACATCACTCGCCTCATTGGTGCTGGTCAGGGTCACTTGGTTCCACCTCGTCCTTTGAAAGAGTTTACCGACAAGTCGTTGATTGCCAGCGCTACTAAGTATCAGAAGGCTATTTTTGATCATCTTCAAACTCTCATCAAACCTCCTGTTGAGACCTCTCAGTCTTCTAGTGATCCTACCCCTTCTACTATTACACTTGATAGTCCCGTTGCAGTCGACGAAGTTGACATTTCAGACAACTCTTCCCAAACCGCACCCTCCACCGTCAGCACCTCTTCTAAGAGATCCCGACGTCCCGTGCAGCTTTCTCTGGATACTACTGCTAGGTGCACCGCCTTGCAGCAATATTATCGTCATCCAAACGCTCAGAAAGCCCTGAGTGTTGACGCTCCTGCTTTTCACCCTGAATCCATGCAAGTTGACGAGCCATCTTCAACTTAATTGAATTACTGTGATAGCTGTAAAAGTAATAATAAACGACGTTTCTACATTAAAACTAGTGTTTATTACATTATGTCAGTACAGAAGCAAACATACTATGTTCTCTTCATGTTGGAAACCAATAGTCTTGGTTATCATCGACCTTATTGGTTTAGGTTTCGTTCAGAAGCCACCGTCCAGCCTCAAGAGACCATCGTCACTAGTCTTCTCGTTGACGTCGTCTTCTACATCCTACCCGATGGCTCTCTGGAGTTTCACAACCGCAAGTACAGTCCCTCTGACTTCAACCTTGGCATCCACATGCCTCGACGAGGCGCTTCCGCTGCGCTGGACTCTTACCTTAACCGGTTTTCCGCTCTCATCTATGATGAAGACGCCGTCAGACGCTCCATGGGATCCTCCTATGTAGCCATTGCACCTGATATACCCTTTAAGGGTCGGCAAATAAACATTCTCCATTACTTATCTTTTACAAACCTATATGTTGAAGATGGTGATGGCTTCCGCATCTTAGCTAATGCTTCACTCACCTCCAGTCTCGTCCAGGAACCAGTCCAGGAGACTGTCGAAAGCTCCATCAACGATGAAACTCCTCCAGAAGGCATCGATGATGCCCTTTCTCCATCCATCGCCGCCGAATCACCTCATATTGGTGTTGTTGGTCATCCTGACTCTCCTCGGATCAATGAATCTAACGCTGATGAGACCTCGACTGAGGCGCTCATCGCCACTCCAATCGATCATCTTGCCGATCGGTATCCTTCATTGACTCCTAGTCCTGCACCATCCATAAACCCGCCGGTTCTCAGCGAAACCCCCCGGCGCCACTTTCTAGAGAATGAGCTTGTGGCGTTTGAATCCTCTTCCAACGCCACTCCCTTTCAACAATATTATGACGCCACCGAGGCTTCCCTTCTTCACGAATCAGTTTCGTCCCCTGAAGCTGACCATATTGTATCTTACCAAGATTACGTTTCAAGTCCCCTTGACCCCGTAAACACTACTGTTAACATTTCAACAGTTGAAGGTACAACAAATAGTCTAAATATAAGACATACCTCCAACACCCTCAGGGACGTGATCTCTTTCCCTTTGCCCCAGCACGTTGAAAGACAGTACCCTACTCTACAAACTACCATGGCCGACGATGCCTTTCTCTCTGGTCTCTTTAATCGGGGAACTTCCTCCTCAAACCCTGCATCCTTTGGTGGACGTGGAACTCGACCCTCCATCTCTCGTTCCATGCCTGCACCTGTCTCGGGAGCTACTAGCGGTTTCCGCATAAACTCCCTAGAAGATCCACCTTCACCGCCTCCTGCAACTGATCCCGCGGCTCCCATCGTGCCTCCACCAGTCCCACCTGTCGCCGCCTCTGCGCCTCCTTCTGGGCCTGGACACCTACCCTCACCCCTGGTGTCATCGGATCCACTCTCGCTGGAACTACGCTCGCTCTGCCTGCTGGAACCACTCACGTCACTATCCCCCCTTCCTTGGGATCATTTGTGAGCACCGGATCCGCCTCATCCATGTCCTCCAACTCGGGAAGGATTACCGATGGATACACCGCCAAGACGGCTCAGGAGAAGGTCTCTCGCCTCAAATTCTCTGGCACCTCCGACCATGAAGCTCTCCAGTTTCTCAGTGAATTCGAGGCCATTCTCACTCCCTTTGTGGCCACAGCCGACTTCCCTATTCGTCCTTTCTCCTCCTTGGATGCCGCCTACCAGGCTACTTGGGAACCTAGCATCCTCAAGGTGATGCTGCCCTTCTTGCACCCATCTCGCGGTGCAAGACATGGAAGGAGTTTGCCGCGCTTATCCGCGGCCACTTTGCTTCCACTACTGACGACGCCTCCATCCAGGCTCGTATAGATCGGTTTACCTGGTCACCTTCGGCCATGACGCCGTCTCTTGCGCTTGCTCAGCTGCAAAACATTAACGCTTTGCTACCTTTTAGCGCTAAATATAACGACGCTTCTCTTAAAGATCGCCTCGTCAAATCCTGTCTGGACCTACCTTGGGCTGCTACTGCTAAGGCTACTTCTTACCATGGTTTAGCCTGGACCGATCCTCAGCTCACCGCTCTGGACTTGCAACCATATGCATACCTCTTTGGACTCCATACTTCTGGATCTGGCACCACCTCGTCCAACGACATTCAGACCCTTGCGGCTCGATCTGATCGTTTGGAGCAGCTGGTTCTCGACATGAACAAATCGTTAAAGTCTTTTCAAAGACAAAACCGACCTTTACCTCGCCAAAACCTGTTAAGTTTTGCTGTTGAAGATGTTGGACTAACCCCACCTACTTATGATATGAGCTCTACCCTTGTAGATCGCTTTGTCACCCTTACCGTTCAGGCCGCCTCTAAGGATGCCGCCGACAATGGTCATGATGGTCCCACCGACCTTGACGTTGTCAACTTCCAAGCTCAGGTCGAGGCTATTCGACGTGGTGATCAGCCGTATCGATCCGGCTACCCTCGCAACCAACCCCAGCATGGGAACCAAAACTATGATCGACCTGGACCTTCCCATGGTGGTTATTCCCAGCGCCCTCCTTACCAGTCTCGCCCTCCACAGTGGTGTCCCTTTCATAACGAAAATCACTGGAGTGATTGCCCATTCAACACACTTACCAAAGAGGATCTGGAAGCCTTGCTTTCTAGCAAAGGTAAGATTTACGATTTTCTTACAAACTCTAACCCTGGTGTTAGGAAAGAAACTGGCCCCTTAAGGGTTCCCGCACATTTGGTTTTTAGTGTTGTTCATCACTTTTTCCCAAACCAACATAAAATGCCTTCATGTTTATATGATGTTTCAAATAAAACATACATGTATTCTGATGGAACACCTATTGTGCCTTTGAAGTCTTTATTTTCTAATTCTTTAGAAGAAACAACTTTAGAAAATACAGTTTTTATACCAGAAAGTGAGAACAACTACTTCAATTTTTGTTCTCACTCCACGCGATACAATCGTCTTGTATCGTCATCACGCCTCCGGCTTTAACAACCTCAGCAGCTGAGTTGCTGAGATCAATGTCATATAAGAACCTCTTTTAGTAAGATGCTCATTTGACTCTTTTCATATCCTGGCAACGGATATCAATAAATTTTCGATGGCATGGTGTATATCCGCTTCACCTACCTCTGAATACATCACTGACGACTTTTCCCCCTCACATGAAGTGGTACCTGTGGCTCCGTACGCCCCACCTTTCACTATGTTCAGTGTCCGCCGTGCACAAGGACTTAACACTACCATGCCCTTTATGAAAGCGTTAATGAGCTTAACACAACCCCGCATACGACGCGGTAATAATGTACCTGTCCCAATGTCGCAGAAACAATATGATGACGCGATATCACTCGCGTCTATGTCCGTGGAACTTCCCACCCCCCACCCCTCAATACAAAACGTTCCAAAGGAACGCATTCCTCTCCTACAGCAATTCCTCAAAGAAACGGGGATGGTACGAGAAATGGAAAGAGATATCCTTCTCGCACACGTCTCTCAAGAAGTTGAGAGAAATTCTATACCAAATGAAAAATCATTGTCCGCAAAACCAACTATGGTTAGCGCCGGCGTTAATACTCATTCTACTGGAGTTGAAAATATACTGTCCAAAGTCACGTTTGTGGACAAAAGTAGTGAAACAGATATTAACGTTAATACCATTGTTGACGCTCCTCCTAAGCAGACATGCGAAATGTCGTGTCAGACTGACGATGTCATCATTAAAGATATTCCTACAGAATTAATAGAGCTGACGAACCGTGCATCGCTCAAATAGCCTGCCGCATTCAAAACACATGCGTCACCGATGCGTTGCTTGACAGCGGCTCTAACTGTAATCTTATTACTAAAAGTTTCCTCCTCAAGCTTTAGAACGAGGATAAGAATAAAGATCACACCCTTCTCAAACAAACGCTTCTCAAAAGGAATAGGTGGACGACAGCCCCTTCTTGGGCAATGCTCACTTAAAGTATCTCCTGGGCTAATGACCCCACGCATTCGCAAAACTTTGACCTTTAATATAGTCGCCGCTTGCCCGCGTCCGATTATCTTGGGAACACCCACAATAAATGCTTTCCGTATGGATTTACTTGCCAGCGAAAACATTGTGCGGTATTACTACTAGACAATAGTACTCAGAAACCCTCGACGGCTTCTGTTAAGTCACTTTATTCCTCGAGTGACTGCTCTTTCACCGATGACGGAAGTTCGGAGCCTGAAAGGCCACTTGACAAAGCAATACCGCCAAAAGTCTTCCATTACACCACGCCTATGAAGCTGGTCTCAAAAGGCTTTACTTATCGTAATTCTTCACCTTTTGTACGCGTTATTGCTGTCCAGGACACCACTTTAGAGTCGGATATGACACATGCGGTAATGTGTAAGATAGACCGTCTTCCCGACGTCCCCAACTACACATATAATGTGTGTCCACGGAGCGATTTATCGGATATCGCCCCACAGTTTACTACCTTTGATCATGAAGATCTTTTCCCTGATGGCATGATTGCTCATGCCGTTAAAAGAAAGTGGAACAAAAAGGCGAAAGCCAAGTTTGAAGAAGAAATGGATGTCGTAATGAAACCTTTCCCTCTCTACGTCACGTACACCGGGTCCTTACCGACTACGATACATGCTGGAATGGAACTTGGACGTCTTTATGACGAAGTTAAGAAATCCAATGATTTCGTTCTGAACATCTCAGACGAGATTCAAAAGGATGAATCCATGCTTATGTCTTTATGGCTAGAAGCACAAATAAATAAGAAAATAAAGTCTCTCGACGACTTATATGTCCACTATTCTCTGTTGACGGAGCCTGAAAAGGTTTCTCGACGAGAACGACGCCGTTATCAAAGAACGAGCAAAGGACATTCAACTAAGATACCAAGGTCTTTACCTACCGAAACTCTCAAAAAGCTTCGGAAGATGGAGAAGACCGACCCCGCAATTGATGATCCCCTTATGGATCTAAGCGACAATGAGGCAGATGACCAAACTGCTCTCGCCAACGAAAGCATTAATTTACCTCCCTCAGACCTCAACGCTTTGACGGATAACGAGGTCATCGACCTTCTAAAACCATCTAAGGAAGAAGAGGAAGTTCTTTCTCGCCTCCAACCTCACGATACTACGAATGAAGATCGTATGGACTATCTTAAAAATATGATCCCTCAGTCTTTTGAAGATATCTGGACCAAGTTTAACCTGGACCACCTTAAAAACAACCCTGAACGAATTGACGCCTTAGTGAAGTTCCTTCAACGAGGAAACAACGCTGATGTATTTCGAGAATATATCACAACTGGCGATAAATCGCCTGGGAAGCATACTGTTGAAATTAAACCCTATGCGCGAGCACCTAACATGCCTCCTTACCCTGTGGGTTTGGAACGTGCTAAGATCATTCGCGATCATATTAGCGAAATGTTAAAAACGGGAGTCATAAGAGAGTCACGATCTCCTTACGCTTCCCCTGTATGTCTCGCCAAAAAGAAGGACGGAACCGTAAGGTTTTGCACAGACTTCAGGCGTCTTAATGAAATAACTATAAAAGATAAATATCCTTTACCAAGGATTGACGAAACCTTCGACCGATTAGCCGGGTCAACCATATTCTCGTCGCTTGATCTGCTTTCTGGATTCTGGCAAATTCCTGTTGCGACAGAAGACCGACATAAAACCGCATTCGTCACTCCTGACGGACTTTATGAATACCTTGTAATGCCGTTTGGCTTAACTAACAGCCCACCCACTTTTCAAAGGTGCATGGACATGGTCCTTGCTGGACTGAAATGGATAAATTGCATGGTCTATATTGATGATATTATTATCTTCTCTAAAGACGACGAATCTCACTTTGAAAATCTACAATGGTCTTTGATAGACTCTTGGAGTATAATCTAAAGTTGAAACCAAAAAAGTGTCAGTTCCTCTTTGAGGTTCTCCCATTCTTAGGACACGTCGTCTCCAAAGACGGCATAAAACCAGACCCAGATAAGCTGACCAAGCTTGACGACTGGCCAACCCCCACCTGCTGTAAAGATGTCCAACGTTTCTTGGGCTTCACTAATTACTTTAGACGTTTGTCTACAATTTCACTGAAGTCGCGTTCCCACTTTACAACTTGTTGAAGAAACAAAATAGTTTTACTTGGACAGATTCCTGCGAATCCTCCTTTAGACATCTTATCAAAACATTAAAGTCCGAGGTTCAGCTCACGAATCCTCTGCCAGATGATAAGCTTGTTATTTCTTGTGACGCCTCCAAGTATGGAATTGGCGCCGCTTTATTCATCAATAGAGATGGCATCTACCTTCCCGTTGCCTTTGCCTCGCGCACTTTGAATGAAGCTGAGCAAAATTACTCAAACACTGATAGAGAAGGTCTAGCCGTTGTATGGGCCGCAAACTTATTTGAACCCTATACATGGCATAAACCCTACCGTATAGAAACCGACCACTCTGCTCTTATCCCTTTATTTTCCAAAGGAGATCTGAAGGGCCGATTTGCTCGATGGGCTTACGCGCTTCAAGAGCATGAAATTGAATTGGTTCACATACCAGGTAAAAGTCAGGCTGTTGCCGACGCCTTATCACGGGCTTTTAAGCCAGAAGAAATCATAAAATCCGACGAGTCCGTCGCATCCATAATATCTGACTCTTCCCGCGCCCACATAGGTAAAAACGCGAAAGAGAAAAACAAAGCTTTACCACAAAAACATAAAGATGTAGCCAAACGCTACGACTTACAATATTCCCAAGAAGATGTTTTAATCATCACTGAAAGCGACCAAGTCGTTCCCTTACGATCTGGGTCTAAGAACTTCATCTTTTTAAGCTACCTTATTCCTCAACGCGTCCAACGCCTTTGGATAATGGAAATGAAGCCAAAGGCCGCATTGCACATTGTTGTGCAGATAGGTACTGTTCACCTCCCCGGCGAAATTACCAATAATGTAGGACTCGGCAATGCCGATTTCAACAAGGGACTTACGAGTTTCAATATGCCTATCCTGTTCACGGCGTATATGAACTCACCAAACCTTTGAAGCCTATTGACTTCAATATCTCCTTGGAGTTTGTTAACGAATCACATTGGCGTCATATCCCAATGACGATATTTGAAAAACATCCATTAAAACGGATGAATAAACTTATAACCCACCCGCCCACCCTTGACGATTTATCTTCTCTCAAAAACGGGAGTTTGATGATAGTCATCAATGTCTTGTGAATGGAGTAATCAACCACTCACCTCCAAAGCAACTTTTTACTCCAGAGGATGTCGTTGATTACTCCCCTCAAAAGATAGATCATTTAGAATCTGACTTTATCTTACGAATGAGCTCTTCGCGACTCCAGGATATCCTGACAGGTCAGCGAGAGTTTGAATACCACAAGAAGGAGTTCCCGGGCATATCTAGCTTCTGGATTTGCCAGATTCCTGACGTGGAAAAGAACGATAATGGCGTAAGGAAGAAAACCCTGCCAGGGCGTATCTCACACGTTATTACCGTTGCAAAACCACTACCACCAGGAAGTGCCGACTATCCACAACCAGATAAGTATGGTCTCGGCAGCTACCTTGACACGCATTATGCCTACCGCATTATTGAGGTACACGAAATCCCCGATGTTCTGATGGAACGAAGGATTGATAAAAATGAACCTCCCTCGTTACAAGATCTCTATAACATACCTACGACGCGAGGCATGCCCGCCGTCCCTCCAAAAATGATGCTTGACTATGCACCATCCCTATTAACAAAAGTGTTCCCTCCTGAGGAAAGGTCTTCCCCTTTCTTGAGCACTTCACTCAAAATGGCGAGTTGGAACGTTAATAGCTTACATGCATTATGCAAAAAGTATTATAAACACAGAAAAGAAGATGAAGATTATAACAAAGCTGAGTTCTTCGCGAATATCTAGAGCAAATGGATTACTCCATTGTATGTCTTCAAGAGACAAAATGGGCGAAGGAGCAAGAAAGCTCTGGGATCAACTTCATAACCTTTCAAAATGGAATGTTTATTCAGACGATATACGAGACGGTTCTAATGGTGTTGTAACCTTAGTCCGTAAACACATACCAGTAATCTCGGTGCTCAAGGGCACTTCATTCACACCAAGCAACGACTTCGTTGAAGAAGGTCGCTGCCTTACCCTTTGCCTTCCTGGGCTCAACTTAGTTAATATCTACGCACCCAATGGCACACGCCACGATCATAGACAAAAGTATAAGATGAAGTTTCTAAGCAGAGTTTATGACTTTGTGAAAGAACTCCTTCAAAAAGATAAAACCATAGTTCTAGGCGATTTTAACATCGCGCATACCTCACTTGACGTCCGTCATCCCGCAAGGTTCCATGGATATTCTGGTTTCCGTTATGATGAACGATCATGGCTTGACGCCTTTCTTAGACTCGGATTCTTTGACGGATTCCGAAAATGCCATCCTAACTTACCAGGATACACGTGGCATGACCCCCAACACTTTTACCAAGCTGTTTGGAGGATAGACTATGCCTTCATTGACTATAGAATACCCTGCAATTGGACTGTTGAGCACCGCTTTGTAGCCGGCCTCACTGATCATAGCGCCGTTGAACTTACCTTAAGCAATGACGACGCTGCACAATACGAAGCTGACCAGTATGTCTCATTGCCCGCACTTGAAGTTGACGATGGGCCTCCTACGAGGCTTCTACGCAAAAAGAAGAATAAAAATGCGCGTACTCAAACGCCAAAAAAGATACCCTCCGGTGCTGCTAGCAACGAGGATGAACCTGACGAATTCTTTGCACTTGGGAAGATGTCTGATGAAATTCTCAAACTACAACTACTTGACCAAGACTTCAGAAGTTATCCAATTCCTAAAAGATGGAACTTTACCTGAGGAAGAAAATGCGAAAGCTATAGTGCTGAAAAATGCTCAGCATAGCATCATACGCGGTGAGCTTCTCTACCGCGTATTACACGTAAAAGAATATTTATTAAAGAGGTCGCCTGTGCGATTAGCTTTATGTGTCCCGCGCGGGCTCAGGCAGGTTGCCTTTGAACAAATACATGATGATATCATGACCGGTGGTCACCTTGGTGCACAGAAGTTGCTCACCACCACCCTCGAAAGGTACTGGTGGCCTACTATCCATCGCGATCTTATCAATTATGTGCGTGGATGTTCTACGTGCCAAAAATGTAAAGACTCTCTTAGGAGAGTTGGAGCTGTAAAACCCGTTCCCTTAGGTGATAAGCCTTGGGAACGCGTCGCCATAGATATTGTGGGACCACTTAAAGCAAGTAAAACCGGAAACAAGTATATTGTTGTACTGACTGATTACTTCACCCGATGGGCCGATGCTTTTGCCGTCCCTGATATAACTAGCTGACACCGTCTCCAAGATAATAGTGGAGCAATGCTTCTGCCGTTTTGGAATACCTCTGATCCTGCACTCGGATCAGGGGCAACCCTTTATTAGTGAACTTATGAAGAAGGTTAGCATAGTGCTTGGACTTCGAAGATCCTTCTCCTCACCTTACTGGCCTCAGGCCAATGGTTTGGTTGAAAGGACTAATAAAACACTATGCCAAATGATCAGGGCATACATTAACCAAGATACCCACGATGATTGGGATGAAATCTTGCCGTACGTCATGTTCGCGTACCGAACACAGTCAACCCCACTACTCACGAGACTCCTTTCTTGTTGATGTTTGGGCGAGACCCATTAACCCCCGCAGACCTTCGTTTTGGTATATCTACTGACGATGTCTTTGCGGAAGAATATCCCGACCCGTCTACATGGGCTGGACAAGAACCACAATCTTAGTAAATACCTCTGTACCGTCGTTGAGGAAGAATCTGAGTTCCCTCGCGTGGCTGTTATGTACGCCACTCAGAAACACGTTCTTACACAGCGTTTATCCAAAGCAGCACATGGCTTAAAGACACGCGCCGACAGAGACGATTGTCTTCTGGCTGGGGATCTACTCATCAAATATAACTTGGACGCCTTATACCTGGTACATACCATGGCGTTTCCAAGACAACACTCCAAATTCTTCTGGAGAACTCAAAATGAACCTGATAGAGTTCAATGTACACCGCTTTCTCTAAAGTCAGTCTTACTCCCTCTGATGGGAAGAAACATTAGCCTATGTGAGTGTATATCACCTTGGCGGCCTAGTAAAGGATCCTGCTGAAGGATTACACTTAGATAAAGAAATGAATCTCTTGTATAAAGGAAAGTGTATAGTTAGGCCTGAGGCCTTTGACGATCGTCTCGGCGTCCCCTTGAACGCTGAGGTCCCTTCAATCATGCTGATATCTTCGGCCAAAATACCGACCACAAGTCGTGGCTAGTATTGCCAACGACACTGCAGAACTACCATTCCGAGATCATGAGATCTTTGCGAATACCAGAACAAAGCTGAAGAAAATTGTAAAGAAAGTATTCAAAGATCACATACCTGACTACAAGGATTATGTTGAAAAACTTACCTCACGCTTAGCTTTTGCTAAGTCTGTGCTAATGCGTGAAGAACGAAAACGTATACAACACGCTAATGACCGCGCCAAAAACGACCGGCACCGGTTTGAACTTGGTGACCTTATATGGTTATCCGTCCCCCTACGCAGTGACTCCACGCGAGGAGATGCCATGCAGAATTCCAGTTCAGATGGGCTGGCCCTATGAGAGTCATTGGACACTCAGAAGATCATAATCGATTTGATCTAGTTGAAACCTTACCTGATGGTCGTTTGTATCACGAACGCCAATGCGCCAGGATGCGCCCTTACCACCCAGCGCCACCTTTAGACAGTGCTAATGACGCCTCTGCTAGAGTCATTACTGATGACTTTGAAAAAGAAATTGAAGCATGGAAACAACTCAGAATGCTAAAACGACGCCCTCGAGTTCGAGTTGCTCTTGGCGTTAATAGAGAACTTTTTAGAAGATTCGACGCCGATGTTTTAGAAGCTGACATTGACGATCCTGAGTATTAATAGAGAAAATTGATGAGCATACTTTTAATGCTGATGATAAAACATATCAATACCATATAAAATGGTTAGGCCATGGTACTGCCACAACCTTTGGTTGGATGAGGTAGACCTTCCCAAACTTATGATCCAAGACTATTGGACTAAAATAGCTACAACTAATCGACCTGAATATCGCGACAGACTTGCATTCTTAAAGAAGCAAGGCATTCCTAGAAGACAAGTACCTGCACCCCGATATACAGTCGCTGAAGATAATGATGGATTTGAATCTGATAAAGATTCAGAAGTCCCTTTGACAAAGAAAACAGCACGCGCAGGCAAAAGTATTAAAAAGAACTTACGCGATGTTGCTACTAAAGATAATGAAAAACCTACCACGCTGGCTAAGCCATTAATACCACTACCGTTATATATTGACGAAGATGAATTACCACTTGCCATAGAATCCCTTAGAGATCCTAAGACAAATACCACCGATGTAAGTCTTATATAAGGAGTTTGTCTCTTCTTAAAAACGGGAGAATGTGAAGTTCTAGTGGTTTTTCACTTCACACCTTCACTTTAAGTACTAAAGTGATTCCTATTACTTTACGTAAATGGACGCGACTTACGCGGTCCCAAGTATAATACACGAAATCCTCTATTCTTTTCCCTTATGTTATAGGGTTTTTACTGGAAGGAGGTGACATAGACTTTACGCGCGTTCGAGGTATCGGCGCCGGTGTAAAGCTGTGTGTTCTGTGTTTTGTTTGTTTTTGGGTTGTATAAGTGTTTCCATTTCATGTATTACGTTAATAGATGGATTGTTGACCTTCATTTCTGCTCTTTGAGATTTGAGGCTCCTCTGGGGCTCTCTTTGCCCATTGATCCCCCTTGCCATCCACCATTAATATATTCAGGGAATGCCTGCCTAACCCTCTTGCTGTCGCCGCCAGGCTATTCCTCTCGCAGTCAGCTTACTGGGCTGAACCCAGGGAACAAAGGCAGCTTTGGAGCTGGTTCAATCCCAGTATTTTCGCCTCCTTAGCTGAAGCCTAGTTCTGATCCCCTATCCTTGATGGCAGGATCACGGCATGACGGGCTAGCCATCACTCCTTCCTATGTCCCCCAATGACGTTGGCAGTTGATGCAGTGAGCAGATGCTGCATGCCCTGCTTTGCAACGTAGGCTGGAAAGGAAGTGCACATACAACTGGTGAAAAGGTGATTGAAGCATGGCGGAGAGTGGCTCCCCCACGGCGTGTTCTAGGACGCCAGGTGTACAAGCTACAAGGTATGTTATATGTGTTATTGCCCCTTTTATTACTAGAAACCCTTGATTGTGAGATGAGAACCCCATCCCTTGATCAGTTCACGAGAACCAAGCCAAATTAACGTCTGCTGGCCGAGCATCGAGAGTACATCGTCGACGCCGGAAACCAAGCAGGGACTTCCTACCTACAGAACGGCATGACCCATGTTCCGCTGTAGGCTCGGAACTCTAGAAGACATCCACCCCATCTCCCCATTCGAACATGAGGACATATGGAGGGCCAGGTGTAAATAACCGATGATGTCGCAAGTTCGTTTAAACCCTATTTTACTCGTCTTTAACGGCATCCCCGTACGAGACGGACACTCCCGTACGTGCCGTACGGGACAGAACACTCCCGGCGGCCGTACGGGACACGACGTTACTGTACGTACCAGATGTATGTTTTCCTAACTCAATTTTTAAAAGACAGGATCATTCTACTTTGTTCCCCAAGTACGATCCGTCCTGTGTATCCTTTGCTTAGAGAGAAAAGACCTCCGAGCGACAATATTGATGCTGTGAAGTGCCCAAAGTATTACAATAGGTCAAGAAAAGCAAAAACTCTTACGGCGGGAGCTATGGTTTTTCTATGCCGGCACCGTTTCTACATTGGTTTCCATATGTTTCCACATTTGAAAGTGTAAATGATGTTTTCTACAATGTTTACAAGGTTAGAACTACTTATGCTTATATTATGAAGTAACTAAACGTTCCAAGATTCAAAGAATGCCCTCAGTACTGTGTGGCTGACAACAATTGCCATGCCGCAGATTATGTACTCTGCGAGAATTCAAATTCTTTGAGAATTGCCGTTTCATGATTGATGACTTTCACTCGAATTCGCATAAAGGGTGCTCTGTGGCATCGCATGCAAAACATTATAGAGCTGACGTGAAAGTTGGAGACTTAAATACTAGTTATCCGGAATCAGCGAATAATGGAATGGGCAGATAGGGAACTCCACTGCTTATATGAGTGAAAGTCACGCCATCATGACGGTTCAGACATATGTATGTATGAGCAACAGAAAACAACATCAGAAACTTGATTCAATGGGAGAGGAAAGGTTTTTGGACCAATACAGATGCCGACAGAGCAGATAAAGAATAAAGTAGCGGAGTAGGACACCGGACAACCGTACGGGCAGGGGTGACCGGTACCTCAATAATAATTTTTTTTTGAAAACTTTTCATCAAATGATATACGGTTAGAGGTATCTGATGCTGCGATGTCTCCACAGTCTGCTGGCACCACGGCATTTAGAGCGCTGGAAGCAGTACAAGATGATTGTGGAGATTCTGGAACATTTGTTGAGGGTTTAACGCGGATTGCTTGCGATTTGGTAAAGCATTACGAGAGAATGTATTTTCGTCGAGGATAGGCATATAATTAACGACGGCCCGTCCGGGCCCGGTCAGACCGGTCCTGCCATTTTCAATTTTTTCGAAAATTTTGATCAAATGATATACGGTTAGAGGTATCTGATGCTGCGATGTCTCCACAGTCTGCTGGCACCACGGCATTTAGAGCGCTGGAAGCAGTACAAGATGATTGTGGCGATTCTGGGAACATTTGTTGAGGGTTTAACGCGGATTGAGTGCGATTTGGGCAAGCATTACGAGAGAATGCATTTTCGTCGAAAGAGGAATGTACTCTTTACGTTGACCCCTACGGGACCCGTATCACCAGAACAAAAATTTATATAAATGTATCGAAATTTCGATTTGTCAGCGGTTTCTGCCCGACCCGCCCGCCGGGCCGTAGGGACATTCGAAAAACCGTAGAAAGGTTTTAGGTCGTCTACTAATTTTACCCCACTAGCTATCCCAATGAAATGGGCGACCTTTCGGACAGCCTCGCGGTGGCAGCCCACGAGGGATGGATGGTCTTGCGGCAGTACGACGTCAGATGGCGTTTCTTAACGGCAATCTCAAGGAGGAGATATACATCAAGCAACCAGAAGGCTTTGTGATTGATGGGAAGGAAGACTGGGTTTGTCTTCTCTTGAAGACCTTGTACAGTTTGAAGCAATCACCTCTTGGATGGAACGAGGTGTTGGATGAGTTTCTCATCTCGATAAGCTTCACATGTTCGCTGTCGGATCCGTGTCTTTACCACCAATGTAACAGCGAGAGGTTGTCGTTACTGGTTGTCTATTTTGATGACCTGGTGCACGCTTGTGCTGATCCGGAAGAGGCAGACGCATTTCAAGACAATCTCAAGCGTCGGGTTACGGTCACAAACCAGAGAGAGCCAAGATCCGCGGTCGGAACCCAGGTTCGCTACAATCAACACGAGAGGCATGTGCGTATCAAGCAAGAGGCCTACGTCATCTCAATGATGAAGAAGCTACGCGTTCCAGAAGGGCATCTCCAGAAGTTTCCGCTAAGGCCAGGAACGCGTCTCAGACGCGTTGAAGACAACAAGACTCCATTGAAAGAAGTGGAGGGACTAGCCTTTCGAACCTGGTCGGTTCATTGATGTACGCAATGGTTAATTCGCGTCCCAACGTGGCATTTGAGTTGGAATGCTGGCGAGCTATCAGGCGCGTCCTAGACACGAGCGCTGGGAGTGTGTGCGTGATTTTTTAGTCGGGTACATGAGAGAGCCCACAAAAGTTCGCTAAGAGATACCATCAACTTCTTCAACCACGTGGTCATCCTCAATGACACGTCCAAGGCAAAGTCCTTGCAAAATGGGGAGAAGCCGGCACTGGAGCTCTATCAACATGGATTTGATTTAAGCTTCCTGCTTGATGTCAACCTCCCCCATCTTCTTCCTACCTGTAACGAACCTGAAGATTAGCCGCGTATGTAGGTTCTCCCTGACTGGTTGACTTGAAGCGTTGAAGAAGGTCCTTTTCAAAACATTCTGCTTCTTCACTGTCAGGAGCGGTTATGATGAGGTTGTCCACGTAGACCCGGAGCATGGTAATCGTTACGTTGATAGTAGAGAGACACTTGTCTGAGATTGAACGCGTAAAGCCAATGCTCACTGAGAACTCGTGATGCTCGTTCCATTTAGAGGCGCGTGCTTGAGTCCGTACAGCAATTTTTAAAGGAGATAGACCCAGTCCTCCTTTCCCTTTTTAACAAATCCCTCAGGTTGCTCGATTTCAACGTCTTTGAGAAGACCATTGAGAAAAGCCGTCTTCCTGTTGTGTTGTCTCACCTCTCACATCTAGCTTTTAGGAATCAACAAAGCTCTCTCTATCAGAGACTTCGGAATCCTTGTCTACATCCTCCTCTTCATCCTTCTCCTCCTCTTCCTCGGCGTTCTCAGAGTCACTGGACGCGACCTCCTTCCCTGTCGCGTCTTTTTTTCCATCCTGGTCACTTTCGTCGTCCACCTCAGTCCTCAACCTCCACAAGATCTCTTTGCCAACCTTTGACTTGAGACCTTACCATCCAAAGTTCCTTCGACTGTAACCCCCACCCTTGTCTCATCAATACTACTGACTTACTGCACACAATCCTTTTCTTCTTGGGGTTCCACAGACAATATCCCATTGCCTTGTAACCAATGAAAATGCTGCTTGGGGAGTTTGTCGCAATGTTCTTCTGAAAAGCTATGAGGTGATTGGCACCTTAATCTAACATCCACTGTCAAGTTCTTGTGGTTTTTCACTTCACACCTTCACTTTAAGTACTTAAGTGATTTCTATTAATGTTTGGTACGGCAAATTCCAAAATACTATTTTGAAATATCACAATATTGTTTATAGAGTTTTCAAAAATCTCAAAAAAAGTGTTCGGTAGGACCACCAAATTGTATAAGGGGCAAAAAAGTGTTTGGTAGGGCCAATATTTTATCGCGTTTATAGCGATATTCCAAAAACAGCTCTGACCAGTTTTTGGAATATGATTTCTGGTTGTCTAAGACGCAAGTCTTACCGTGTCCAGCTAAAATTGAGGCATAAATGGGCAGTATCACAGTTCCATCCAACCCAACCACCATTAAATTGAAGAGGAGGAAGAGGGCAGAATGGTGATGTTTGGGATTGCCGTCACTTTGCATGTCTGACTTGATAAAATGAGAAATCCAGGGCCTAATATATTCCCCATCATAACATCCACCTTAACTGGATCCAGATGGCTCCCCCAGCTTACAATCGACCATCCACTATGGTGGCATGAGCTAGGGCTCAAGAGGAATACATTCATCTAAGTATCAGTCTCATCTATTGTCCTTTTAAACAAAGAAAGAAAACTAGCCAATGACTTTATTAAACATCTCCTCAGCAACAGAACGTCCAGATGAAATCTCAGGCCCCTCCTCCTCAGCAATAGTCACAGAAGCCCCAATCTGTTCACTAACAGCAAAATACTTTAAAGCAGCAGCAAGATGTCCATCAGCAACAGAACCCCCAGAAGTTACAGTCCGGTCCCTTTCTCAAAGAAACCATCATATTCTGGAGCTGCCGTCTTTTTATTCTCTCTGTCAACGGTAACATTTGACAACTCTTCAGTTCTCTATTTTTTTTGTTTATTTTGTGCCCTATCATCTTCCTACTATTTCAGTGCTCTATTTTCCCGCATTTTGCAATATCTCTTGTTGAAAACAGTATTTTGAAAAACGGTATATTGCAAAAAAGGGCAATTTGGTGCCCTTTATTCTATAAATTTTCAATATTCTATATTTTTTAAAAATACTACAAAAATTCATATTGCGTTTTGCCCCACCAAACACGGCCTTAGAAATTCAGGCAGGAAACAGTGCAGGGGCACAAATGAACTTAGTGAAATAAAGAATGCGGGTAAGTAAAACAAGCTAGAAAGATGAAACCCAACAAAGGTCTCAAGATTTTCCTTGAACAACCTGAAGAATTTGTAGTTGAAAGATTGGGTGTGCCTGTGCATGAAGAGCCTGTTTGGCCTTGTTCAAGCACCAATTTGTTTCAATATACCAACTTTTCTCGCGATTGATGAGAAGCTCCAGCGTTCTGCAGCTAATCCGCAGTAATTTGTTCCTGTGTTTATCAGATTTTAATTTTATTGATTTGTTTTGCTTCTAACAGCATTTGAGAACGCACTTACCGCAATGTATGTTTATTCACATGTTACAAAGAGGGATGGGAGGTCATGAGACTACCTGTATTATTTTTTGGAGTCAGTAAAAAGGAGGTCATCACCAGAGACCTTGTCAGCAGTTTAAGTTAGTTTAAATTAGTTTATTAGTCTTATATACTAATTATATAAGAGCCTTAACTCCTACAATTTTTGTGGGGACAACATCTCTCCCACTTTACTATGTATTTTTGCTGCTGTAAATAAGTTAGTCAAAAATAGATATAGTAAACATAAAATCAAACAAGAAACAAGAAAATATAAGCAATAAGCATATACCCCTGTAACAGAAGCATATCTGCTTGCTCCTAATACGTCTATGTAACAATTAACAATGCCAATTAGTAATGGCAGTCATAAGCTGACAACAAACGAGTTATCATATAAGAAAATGTGTATTCCTGGGGACACAAGTGCTTTATACAACAAGACAATATTTAATAATCATTATATCTTTTATACATTAAAATATATCAAGTGAAATATAATAACTTGACACATTATTGTGTGTTAAGTTGTGCTAGCAGGTTGTCTGGTTAGTGTTGAAGCCGAAAGCATTCCTTTTGTCTCCTTTCTCAACTAAGGGCAAAAAATTAGTCAAGTTTATCTCTATCCTACACAAATTAAAGCAATTACATAGATCTTAAGGTAATGTCTTCTTTAAATTTAAAGGCCAAACTCATCAAATCATTCAACTGCGTGACATGTCCAAACCTGCTCCAAAACAAAAAAAATAAAATGGAGACGCACGTCAAGCGAATCGAGATCACGCATCGACAAACACCAACAGAGTGTAAACGACACTTTTTTGGATGTATTAAGTGAGAGAGGAGGCCCATATTCTATAACTAGGCACACCGATCACGCCAACTTCTTCTCCCACTGCACCTCCCCATTTAACTTCAACACCCGCATTTCGGTCAACTTCACCGCCGCACACCCATAAGTACAACTCCCCTTCAACACAAGCGCCCAACCGCCCGTTTCCTAATCCCCGAACTCCCCAACCGTTCCTCCTCCTCTTGCGTCAATCTCTCATATATTGGTAATCAATTTTCAGCACCCGTCGGCCCATATCGATAATCCTGATTCAACGTACGAAAATTCAGGTGGACCCATGGCGAACACGGCGGACATTTCGAGACCAGGGAAGTGACGGTCAAGATGGGGAGGGCTTGATGCATCAGGAAGGTGGCGGCGACGGGGACGCCGTGGTAGGTTGGGGAGCAGTGGAGAGGGGGGATGACGGTAAGGGTTGCTAAAGTTGTGATAGTGAGGGAAATGGGGGATGGCGTAGCGGAGGTGAGGGAAGATGGGGGTGTGGGCACGGTGGTGATGGGCGTGTCGATGAGGATCGAGGCAGCTCTGAGGACCATTGCTCTTATGGAAAAAAAATCAAAAAATTGTTAGTGGAATAGAATGACGACCCATAGGGAAGGTGAGCGATGCCATTGATTTGGGATGGAGCAACTGATATGTCTATGGGAATGTAGGTATCTTTGTTGAAGGGTTGTGGGTTGACCCGACACCTTTGTCGGCGGACATTCCGGCGGTGCCTGAAGTGGGATTGACCTCTGCACCACTGGAGTCCATGGCATTCCACTTTGCGCAATATTGCAAGTGAGTTTTCGTTTGTACATTCTTCATTGAGGCTTTGGTTTTGACGATGAGTGACATAGGCCGTTTGCGGAAGACTTTATGCTGTGTAAAGGAGAAAGCCAGGATCCTAAACACTGCTTAAAGGAAGGAAGACGGGTGACGCGGTGTGCTTTAAGCTTGTAAGAAGGATCTTCATACCGCTCGACTTTTGGTTGACTCTTTGTAGGATCGAGAAGCTTAAGGCGAACTGTGAAGCTGAATGGACAAAGCACTGGCAATGTTTGGATATGAAGAATCACCAGCTCTACCAGTGCAGAGATCAAGAGAAAACCTTCAACGACTGTGTTTTTACCAAGCTGGTATGGATGCTTCCTGTCCTCATCTCATTCAAATGTCACTTTGATTTCGCTATGCTCATGGAAGACTTCTAGGGAATCAGCAAAACGATACCCGAAACACCAGAGGGAAAAACTCAAATCCACCTCAAAGAAAAACCTTTGTTCCGATAAACCCCCCGACACCCCTTTGTTCTTACTCATTTCAACACGATATTATCTTACCACTAGATCTTCATATTTGGACAATTTGTTCGTGTTTGGCAACATTGAGATCATTTACTTTTTTTGCATGCGAATGGGATTTGGTTTTGAACATCTATGAAGGGTAAAAGATTCAAGACAGCCGACAGCATAATGTGTCGATCAACACTGTCTGTCTTCCACGGACTTGCTGAAGATTGTCTGCGAGAAACGGTCCAGTCAGGATCCCAACAACGTTGGTAGCAAAGCGAGCCTTAGGGTGAGATATATTGACGGCTGTAATTCATTCCCGCGCTTCTATCTTTTGTAAAGAGTGAATCTCTACAATTCCTGTGCTCTTAGATAGATGCCGTAGTCCTACCTTATCACCAAGTTGCGATTCAAAGCCGGTTTTATTTTGGTATACGCTCATACGCAATCTACGGGAAACCATCAATGTCCCCCTCCTTATATTGCACAAACCTTTCTCTGAACTAATCAACCCACAATCTCCTCAACCACCTCCACAACCGGCCGCCGTAACCCCCCATCTCTTTCTTCAATCCCTCCGCCGCCGCAACTACACTCGCCTTAAATAGTCCCAGCGCCTCCTCATCGTATTCATTCACGAGACTTAAAAAGAACCAAATCTTTTTCGCTGTCATCGCCGCTTTTTTACGTTCATCTTTGGAAATGTCGTGGATGGATTGAGACAGGGACTGAAACGCATGATGCATGTCGGAGAGCGCGGACAGAAGCGTGTTTTTTGTGGAAAGAAGCGCGGCAACGTCTTGAAATAGGATGTAGGTCTCCGTTCCGAGCAGCTCATTCGTTTTCATCTGATGAAAAAACACCGTCAACGGTTTGGAAAAAAAGGATTGAAAAAAAGATCATAAGTATTCACCTGCCGCACTCTCGCCAAAGACGCCTCCAAAGCCTCCACCATATCCGTATACGCAAATGACTCCCAGGCCAAAGTTCTCGACACATTCCACGCGAAAAAGCAAAACAACTGCGCACCACATTCGTCAGCTTCACCCTTTTGACAGGTGACGACGCCGTCGAGATGGCGGTAGATGATGGCGTAGGTGAAGAGGAGGTCGGCTGTGGAGAAGATGAGGGAGGGGTTGGGGGCACGGGATGTGAGTATAGATAAGGAGGGTATGGCCGCGCATGGTTGTGGTCGGGGGAGTGATTTTTTTGAGGTTGAGAAGGTGTCGAAGGGGAGAAGGATGGGGGACTGTGCGAGCCACCAGGGGTCGATTAGGGAAGCGACGTCGGAATGCCAGTCTTTGCTCTCAACGTATTTTTCGAAATCCTTCAGATCTTTGTCTTTTAAAAGCGCTAAAATATCTTCTGTGCTTGCGTTATCTGGGATATTTGAAATTTTATATATGTGATTTAACCTTTTTAGCGAGGATACTTACCAAGATCAATGTCATCAAACCTATTCACAATGTCATCTGTAAAAAAAATAAAGGTTTAGCTTAGTTTTAGTATACTCATTTTTGGCAAATATGTAAACATACCTCCATCTTCGTCATCCTCATCCTCATCGCCCCCGTCGTCCATATAACTCTGCAACATTTCCAACGCTTTCCGTTTCGCCTCATCCGATGTTTTAACATTCTTCATTTCTTCCAACACATTTTCCTTGTAAAAAGTCTCACTGCAGTTCCCGTGTTTCTATTGAATGAAAAAAAAGTTGATTAGAAATGAGGGTTGATGAATGAATGAAATCAGTGACAGATTAACTTACTGGATTGTTGTAGCATGCGGAGGAGCAATAGTCGATACCGCATCTTGGGCATTTGTACTTTGGACTTTGTGATTTTGAGCATCTTTCATACATACGGCAGTAGTCAGATTGATAGAAGCATGCAGTGAGTGTGCATTTGGTAATTATCAGCACTTACATTCTGCAGAGGATCGCAGGCGCCGTCATTATTTTATGCTTCTTTCTACAAATGAATGTTGACAAGGTCTATTTTTTATACTCCTGAGCAACCACTACAGCAGAGGCAGAAAGATATGGATAAAAACACACACTTTATTTGACACCCAAACACCCAAACAACAATAAACCCTGTAGATAATTTACTTGTTGAGGACAATGCCGTCAAACTAAACATAATCGAAAACAGTTAGCCAAAGTACATTCCGTGCAAGTAGCAAAAAATCAATAGAATGAAGATTAATTTACCCTCTTCTTGAACCACGCAACGGTCTCGTCCTTAGTGACCTTGTGCGAGAATCCAATGCGGCCGTACTTGTGCTTCTTACGGGCCACACGGTGTCCAGGGCGTCCCATCACAACGTAGAAGTCCATACCTAAATAAATATTATACATTAATTAAACTAATCGAGTAGGTGTGGTAGAGAAGTAGTAATAATGGAATACTAGCAGTCGGTGAATGAGCTGTCTGAAGTATATCCAATAAAAGCATGTTTTTTTGTACACGCTTTTGACACGTCCCATATCCTCTCAGATAAATCCTGAGCACCAACATCCGCCCGCCCGACGGCCGAGTTCCGTCTCGCTACTTTCGAATGGCCATACGTACCGTAAATACCGATGGAAGGGTCGTACTTAATACCAAGATCGATGTGCTCCTGGATACCGAAACCAAAGTTGCCGGTCGCGGAGAAGTTGCTCTTCTTGAGCTCGTACTCCTTGACCTTAAGACCTCTCTCGAGAATCTCCTCAGCCTTGGCACCACGGACAGTGCAGTGGACGGCAATCTTTTCGTTCCTCCTGATAGAGAAGGTACGGACAGTGTACCTTGCCTTGGAGTAGACGGGAGCTTGACCAGTCAACTGCTCAAGGACCTTGGAGGCCCTGGTGAGACGATCACCAGACTCGCCGACACAGATGTTGAGGCAGAGCTTCTCGAGCTTGAGCTCGCGCATGACATTTGCCGCCTTATCTTCAGCCTGTAGCGTCGAAATGGTGGGTTCCAGATACAATTGAAGGTCGATTGTTGTTGGCGATTTAGAGGAGAGTAGAGAGGGAGAGGTTAGTGAATGCCGTCATTAAACCCATTTCTCCAAATTGTATCCATGTTGATGAGAATATTGCGTTGAGGCCGTCATTTGTCTAGTCATTACTCCACACGTCCAACTATTCCTTAGGTGTCTGTCAAGCCCAAAATGCCATTAATTCGCTCATTCTCAGCCGTTTCAAAGTGTCGTTGTCCATACATCTAGGCTCCAGGCAATCTCTTACGACCACCGCAAAAAGTCAACTGTGATAATTCCATCCCATCTCATCCATCCCATCCATCCCATTGCATCTATCCTAGATTTTATTCTGAAGATCAACTCCACTTGAGCATTCCTCCTCCTTCCTCCGGTCTTCGTGGTTGATGATCCTTTCTTCCCTTTTGCAAAGACTGGATGACGGGGTGGGGAATTGATGACGGCCTCGCTCACTGACCATTGCGAGGGGGGGCTCCTAAAATTTTCAAAAAGGTGGTACAGAAATGCAGATGGGAGACTATATGTCCTTTCCTCCAATTGATTCTAAACATAAGACTCTGTTCTGGACACTCAATCCCCAAGCCAAAAAGTGAAATTGCGAAGTTGAGAACCTCTCCAACTCACTACACGCACGATGGTCAGTAGCTTGACTCTCTGCATACTGCCCTTTGCTGCTACACGCTATCCTATACTCAATACTGACTCTTGTTTTTTTCTTTCTTTCTTGCGGTTATTGCTCAATTATCTGTCGAACTTTGTCCTCTCAACAATTCTACTCGGAACTACGCAATCACTTGCTCTCTATTCTATCCATTCTCTTGCATCGCATCTATCCTTCACCTTTATCCACCGACTTCTATCACCAATCATTACCACACAACACAGGCCAGCAGAAACTCCAAAATCGTTCAACTTCTCAACTACCGTCTCAAAATCACTGTCCAAGATGGCCCACCCTCATTGGCCAAATGCTCGCTTTTGACAAGCACATGAACCTCGTCCTTGCAGAGTGCGAAGAGTACAGAAAAATTAAGCCAAAAGCGGGGCAAGCGGTGGACAGAGAGGAGAAGAGAGCGTTGGGGCTTGTTATCTTGAGAGGAGAGAATATCGTGTCATTGAGTGTGGAGGCTCCGCCTCCGCCTTCAGTCGATGATTCAAAGAGGAGTGCCGCCAGTGCGGCGGCGAGTGCGGCGGTATTCAGGGAAAGCCTGCTGGGCGTGGGTTGCCTATGGCGAACATGGCTGGTGCTCCTGCAGGTATGTATTTCTATTAGTCTTAGCGAATTGAGTCTGAGCGAAGCGAAGCGTTGGGGCCGCGTGGGTGGGTTTGAGCGCAGCGAGAAATGTCTTTTACATAGTACTTGCTGAAGGCGAGTTACTATAAAGTGGGTGGGCGGGTTTTAACGAGGAGCGAGGATATACATGTTAAATGACTTTTTACTCGTCGTAGACAAGCGCTATATTTATTTCTGTCATGTAGCATGATAAAATGTTCTTACCATTCCTATTTTCTTTCTACTTTTACTTAATCAGGACTTGCTGGACCCGTTCGAGGTGTTGGAGGTCCTATGGGTATGGTTCCCCCCATGGGCAGAGGAGGCGTCGCTGCTCCTCCTATGTCTTACGCGCGTCCACCCATGCCCGGTATGCCCGGTATGCCAGGTATGCCTCCTCCTGGTATGCCCCCCATGCGCCCCGGCATGCCCATGCCACCCCCAGGCGCATTTGGTATGCCCCCTGGTATGCCTGGAAGAGGGATGCCGATGCCACCTCCTGGATTCCGCCCGCCTATGGGTATGCCACCTCCTGGAATGATGCCGCCTGGGTTTAGACCTCCGCCGCCACAGTGATTTGTTGTGTGTTGCTTTTTACAGAGTTGTGAAGTATATCTGGTTACTGTGTTCGTCAAATGGTAATTTATGTTTATTTTTTTTTTTTGTTGGTGAGGTGTTGATGCGCATGTTTTTCACCAAATTAAATTACGTGCTTGGATAAGAAGGACACCGTTCCTGTTGAGTACTCATGTCGCCACGGTTTGTAGATAGGGAATAGTGATGTCGAAACTCTGAACTACTGCTATCAAATACCTCCCAATATTCAACTTCAAAAAATATATTTTTGCATCCATCGTCATTGGACATGGCCACCCTCGCCGATCGCTACCCCTTCCTCACCTTTGCCAACTTTCTCGACTCCATTCAAAGAGAACGAGCTATCAAAACCAAGCGCACAAAAATGTACCGCTTCATTAAGGTAACCCCAATCCTCGCCGAAGCAACTCCAAATTATGTAAGGAATGGCGAGAGTCCTGGCGACGACTTTTTCCCCGGCCCTCCGTCTCCTTGTCCCTCATCTTGACAAAGATCGCGCCACATACGGTATCAAAGATAAGATGCTTGCCACATTGTACATAGAGATCTTGTCAATACCAGAATACATTGGATGCGGAGAGTCTTGTGAATTGGAAACGACCGGGGAGTGGAAGAGTGTTGGGGATTTTGGGAGATGCTTTACAGTGTTGTTAAGAACCGTGCTGTTAGTGGGGTGGGGCATGACGGTGGGGAGTGTGAATGAGAAGTTGGGATTGTTGAATGCTTGTGATAATACGTAGTATGGTTTACCTGTGATTCTCTTATTGTTGAAAGGAAGGAGAGAGGTGAAGTGATAAGGTACTTTGCGACGCATTGTACAGCTATCGAACAGAAATGGATTGCGCGTATCATTTTAAAAGGTTAGGCTACCCCGTATGCCCGTTACCGATTTTTGTAGATTTGCGATGGGAGTCACCGAAACCACCGTCTTCAACGCCTGGCATCCCGAAGCCGAAGATATGTTCAACGTCAGCAGCAGTCTATCCAAAGTCGCTCGTGAACTGAACGATCTTTCAAAAACCTTTGCATCAAAGGTATTCGCGCTTCCTTGACTTGATTTAATTGACAAATAGGATATCGTGTTCGGGTCACCCTTTAAACCTATGCTCGCGAAAAGCTGTAAATCGGTATCAAGCGTTGAAAAAACTATGAAGGGGCAGATGTTTTGGATACAGACAAAGCTGGATGGAGAGAGGATGCAGTTGCATAAAGAGGGAGATAAGTATATGTGGTTTTCGAGGTTAGGATTTTATGATCTGTTATCTCGTGCACGTTTATTCATTATTTAAGAAATGCGAAGGATTATACGTCGCTTTATGGTGAACATGCGAACGAAAGTTTGCAAAATCCATTCACGGATGTTTTCATTCGGATTTGAACAAGTATCAGTTTATAATGTTGGACATGTGGAGTTGATATTTCATAGTTGTATTCTAGACGGTGAACTTCTTTCCTACTCTTCTCAGACCGGTCTTTTTGAAGGCTTCGGTGTACTAAAAACTGCCGCTAATCGATTAAACGAGCAAGGTGAAACAGCTTTCAATTTATACGCTAAAAATGAAATAGGAGAAGAGGAAGCTGCTTCATGGCCCTGCTTTATTATATTCGACGTGTTATACGTCAATGGCCAAAGTCTTCTTACCTCACCCTCAACCATCGTTACAAACTCCTTGAAAGGATTTTGACACCTCGAGAGAATTTCTTACAGATATTGGAGTACCAGGAATCCAAGACGACGCTGGATGTAATTCAAGGTCTCGACTTAAGGATGATCCAACATCAGGAGGGGATTATCATTAAGACCCTACATCCCCATACCTTTTGAACGAACGTGGCGACAGTTGGTTAAAACTCAAGCCCGACTACATTGATTCCCTCGGTGACGACGTTGACCTCCTCCTCGTTGGCGGTTTCTTTGGCACAGGTCGACGGAGCGGTAAACTCAGTCATTTCATGTGCGCGCTCAAAGTGGAGGAAGAGGGGGGCTTGACGCGGTATGTAAGTTTCTGTAAATTTGGTAGTGGTTTATACCATGAATGAGATTGAGGAGGTGTCACATGAGGGGGAGGGACATTGGAGACGGTTCGATCCGAAACGACCACCTTCATGGTTTGAACATCCGGTGGGGAGCAAGGAGAGACCGGATATGATATTGGCGCCGGAGCATTCGAGGGTTGTTTGTGTGAAGGCGGCAGAGATTGTGAGATCTGAGCAGTGAGTAATATGTATATGCAAAATAAATGTTGATGTTTGGTTGTGTTTAGGTATGCTGCTGGTTGGACGTTAAGGTTTCCGAGGTTCGTGAGGATTCGACATGACAAACGCGTTGATGATGTGATGTCTGTGGTGGACTTGCAGACGTATATTTTGAGGAATAATGGACGGATGCAGAGTCGACGGCTTGGGGTTGATGGAGGGGAGAAGGTGAAGAGGACGAGAATTGCGGCGAGACGGGGTATTGCTGCGAGTGTGCCTATGGCTTATAGGAGTGGTGGGGAGGCGTTGTGAAGGAGAGTGAGGTGTTGGAGGGAGTTGAAGTTTGTGTTGTGCCTGGAGCGGTGGAAGAGAAGCATGGGTTGGAACAGCTGGTTGTGAGGATGGGAGGAACGTGCGTGCAGAATCCGAGGAGGGGAGAAAACAAATTATGTGATTGCAGATAAAATCAGTAGGACTCATTTTTGTTGTGCTGTCAAACGATGATGCTTTTTTTAGTTGCGCGAGTATCAAAATCAGATCGATAAGAAGTATGATGTAGTTAAATCGCGATGGCTTAGGGATTGTTTGAAAAGCGGGAAGAAAGTTGCATTGCAGCCTCGACATATGTTGTATGCGACGGAGGAGACACCGGGCGTTGTTGTTGGAAAGTAATGATCGGTTCGGCGATAGTTATACGGAGAATGTGACCATTGAAAGCTTGAAAGAGGTGAGGTCTTTCTATACCCCCCTGTTGTTATTTTTTTTTGACGTTCGGGTAAAAAGTGCTTCGATTCTATCGATTATCCAACGCGAAAACGAAAGTCCGAGAGTGATTTTGAAGTGAGACTGAAGGCTGTAAAACTAGTTTCGGAGGTAGAGGAGAGAGTTTTTGGGATGGCGCCTATTCTAGGGAGCTTGTTCAGGAGAATGGTGTTTTATATGGATGGAGGTGGGGTGATCCTGGCGACACCGAGTATGGTTGGTGGGGATATGGAGCGGGAATATGAGAACGTTAAATTGTCGGTGACGACGAAAAGAGGGTGCCAATTGAGCACGAGACGTATTCGTCTCTCGACACGCTCTCCGTTCGGATAAGGTGCTGTGGAGGAGTTGTGACGAGGGTTCTGAGCCCTGACGTCACGCATATTGTTGTTGAGACGGATGGAGATGTTGTGGGGACTGGGAAGAGGGTGAAATTGGGATGGAGGGAGAGACGGGCCGTGTTTTTGCGGTTTCTGGTGAATTACCCGGATAGGCATGAGAGACGACCGCATGTTGTGACGACGGCGTGGGTGAAGAGGAGCGTTGAGCAGCAGAGCGTACAGCCTGATGAGCAATAAGATATTTAATCAAGTTTTTACATATGTTTTTAGTATCAGTATAAGTATATTCTATTAGGTACTTTAGCCTAACTATCTGGCTTGCGTCACTTTTGGCAAGCAGCAGCAGCAGCACCCTTAAATTTTGTTAAATAAAACTTTTTTTTCTTTTCCCTTCGTCCTTTGGTCCTTTTTACTCAAAACACCCTCATCTTTTACACAGAACCAAACTACCTACTGCTTGCTTGCTTGCTTGCTGTGCATACAATTCGGAATACACTGCCCGTCATCGCACCGCATCATCCAACAAGCAATTCAAGCGCATATTAACCATGTTTTCGGGCTCATCGTCTAACGGATGGCCTACTCCTCCTACATCTCCTCCTGCGGGTACCATCGGAGGCAATCCTGCTGCCACCGGATGGGGTCAACCACAACAACCTCAGCAACAGCGTCAAAGTGGCTGGAACAACAACCTCTCTGTTGGTGATGGTCAGGGAAGGGGTCGATCCAACTCGGATGTATCCAAGCCGTCATGGTAGATATACCCTATTTCGCTGTCGTCGATGTGGGTGTGCAGGCGACTGACTCGATTTGTAGGGATTCTGTGCCGGGATGGAGCTCTAACGCTGCTGCTCCTGCTCCCCCTGCTAACACGATTGGGGGTTGGAATACTTCCCAACCCTCTGCACAAGCCGCTGGAGGCTGGAACCAGCCTAAACTTCAGGTAATTCCAAACTTTGCCAGATCATGGCATGCATTCACCTTCATCTTTATGCACTCGCCATCACATTGAATTCGCGTTTATGCTCAATGTCTTTATTTTGTTTTGACGCCACCAGCATCAACGCTCCTCAGACCGATTCACCGGAAGTTCCGCTCTCCCTCCTCCTCAATCCTCCTCCCAAAACAACTGGGGTCCTCCTGAACCAAAATCTGGGTGGGCTCCTGTCGGCTGGGCACCACTCCCCCCTACCCCGTCGTCAGGATGGGACGGAAAAGTTCCTGGAGCTGTGACGACCCCTGTCGCGCCTGTGATTCAGGTTTCGGGACCGACGCTGCTTTCGCCCAATCCGAGGTGGGATGGATCTGGAGATGGGGAGGTTAAGAAGGATTTGAGGAAGGCGAAGAGTGCGACAGGGCTGGAACAGCAGAGGCAGTTCCAGGCGCCTGGGGGGCAGTACCCGAATAGTCGGTTGAAGGCTTCGAATAGGGCGAGCGGACAGGAGTCAGGTGAGTCAAATTCATATGTTGTTGTATGAATATTAATTTATTTATCTGGTTTTTTTTTTAGAGGACGAGAAGAAGCCTAAGAAAGATAATAACCGTTCTCCACCCTCCATGCGTCTTTTCACCCGCTCGTTTGCCGAGGTGAACAAGTCTCTCGGACTTCCCGAGGAGGAGGTTAAGATCGTAAGTTGTTTTTTTATGACCATTCTCGTTTAGAGTGCTAAAATATGGACACTATTTATAGCGACGTACTGAGCGTCGCGCTGTTGGAGATGTGTCCAAGGCCGTGGGAGTCTATATTTATGGTCTTCCCAAGTGGGTGCGTGTTCCTGAAATCCTTGCCGTCTTTTCGGATTTTGGAGCGATTGTCAACGTTGCCATAGTCAGCAAACCCAGGAAAGACGATCAACGGGCATACGGTTAGTCCTTTTTCCTCATTTCCTTTCGAAATCCTCTCCCAGTGTTTTATGGGATTTTTTATTCATGGTTCCGTTTGTGTTATAATCACAACGTGGTTCATGGATTTTCTTCTAGACATCAGTCACTCATCTATTTCGAACTCAGCCTATGTGGATTACGAAGGACCTGGGTCTGCGGCTAAAGCGATGGAGGCGCTGAAAGATAAGACGTTTTTCCAGATGAAGGAGCCGTTGGAGATGAGGCCTCATTTCGATGATTCGAGGGGGTTAGAGAGTGCTCCTAGGAGTGTGGAGAGTGAGTTGAAGGTGGAGAAGAAGCCTGCGATGCAGAAGAAGCTTTCGTCGAATGATGTGGGGAAGGAGGCGAAGGATGGCAAGGCCGGTGACAAATTAGAGAGCCAGGCGTTTGACTATAATACGTTACATTTGGCCAATTTACCCTCTACTGTCGACAAGGTGCGTTGTTGGTTTTTTTTTTTCCCTATCATATATTTTTGTAATTTTTTGTTACCGCATGACCTGATTCTCTCTTTTCTTTAGTCTGAAGTCGAAAAGCTGTTTGCCGGATTTGGGAACATCCGCCGAATCCATATTGTTCAACGCCCGAAAGACAACAAAGCTTTCGCCTTTGTCTCCTTCCGTCAGACGAATGCAGCCCGTGAGGCCCTTAAAGCCGTAAAAGACACCCGTCCCTTCAGCATGACCGAGAATCTGAAGGTGGAATACTCACGCGCTGACAGCCGCGAGAGAAGTCGCACTAAAGTTGACGAGAAGCCGTCTGTCGCCGCTGCACCTAAACCGCGCAGCAAAACTCTTGAACGTGTTGAACGCCCACCCAAACACATGAGGAACACGAGGACGGTTGTGTTTGTTAGGGAGGTTGATGAAAAGAACAAGGAGAGTGTTAAGGATAAACTTGCGGCTGTGGGAGCGTTGAAGACGTTCCATGTTGTTCCCAGAGTCGATGGGAGCGGATTCTCTGCCGTAGTTTGCTTTGAAAAGGGTGAAGATGCTACCAAGGCCGTCAAAGACAAGGTTGAGAATGCTGTTTTCCCACGTCAACGACGGCTTACGGTTACTAACCTCCCGAAAGACGTGACCGAAGGCGACTTGAAGACGTGGCTCGCGGGGACGGGGGAGATTCGAAGGGTTGATGTGGATGGGACGACGGCGGAAGTGGAGTTTTCGAAGGGGGATAGCGCTGTTGTGGCGTTCCATTTGATGCTCGAGACCATGATTAAGGGTGTGAGGGTCTCTGTGGGGTATTCGCCATCAAAGAAAAATGAGGAGGAGGATGAAGATGAGAAGGAGGAGAAGGAGGTTGCTGTTGCAGCGGAGGAGGTTAAGGTGGAGGAGGTGCATGTTGAGGTTGAGGAGGTTGCGGAAGTTCATCACGCGGGTGGAGATGACTACTTTGGTGCATCGTCGAGTGAAGATGAGGGGGATGTGGAGGTTGTGAATTTAGAAGATTTGGGGAGTGGCGCTGTTGGGGTTGAGGTTGAGGAGGTTGTGAGTTTGGAGGAGCTTGGCGGAGTTGCTGAGGAGGAGGTTGTGAGCTTGGAGGATTTGGCAGAGATGCCAGTTGAGAGTGCCGCTGTCACTGTAGAGGCTGTTTCTTCCGTTGAGGTTGTTGCGGAGAAGCCGGAAGTTGCTGTGGAGAAGCCCGCTGAGGATGTTGTCCCCGCTGTCTCTGCTTAACGACATGCTTCTTTCGTTTCGTTATCTTTCGGTTTATTGTTTTGATAGTATTTTCAGTGTTTAAAACTCCTTTTTTATTAGCCCCATCCCCAGTCCATCTCTCTCTCTCTCTCTCTCTCCCTTATATTCCCCCCTTTTATCTTTGCGCTTGTGCTATAATGCACCTCATGTTCGGAAATCAACTCTCTCTTTGTCCTTCCCTCATATATGCTTTCAAGTTGCTATACGTTCATCTGTTTTCGGTCCCGCTATCTTTTTCCTTTACGTCTCTTGTCGTTTGCAAGCTTAAGCGGCCTTTTTTTTTTTTTTTTTTTTTACAGTCTTTCTTGCTGGCTTCGTCTTTTTTGCATGTGCGTAAAATAAAATGGTAGAGTGGCGAGTAGATACTAGTGTTTTCTTCAAATATCTGGTTTTCTTAAAATATCGGGTTACTATATGCTTTTTGTGGACACCATCAGCGTATGCATATCGATGCTGAAAGGAATCTTACTAAAGCTCTATCGGGCTGCAAGGGGATATTGCCGTCATGTTTTAGCAGCTGGTTTTCGGCCATGACCCCTGTGTTACTCAGCTTACAACAGCAGGAAAGCACTCTATCTGCATAAATATTCTTATGCAACTAAACACTTTCCCTTTCTTATTTCACTTCTGACTCATTTTCTTTTTGTATTTTAGAAATACATTCGGGTTATCGAAAAGGGCGATTTCAAAGTAAGCCTTTCTTTTTGTTTATTGCTTTAGAATTACTTTCTAAAATCGCTTGTTGTGGCCGGATAATGCTGAAACGTCTAAGGGGAGACCTAATGGCCACGGCGTCAAGGTTCGTGCATTATTTATTTACATACCGCCAACCCTGATAATGATATCTAAATACAGAGCGGGTCTGCCTCGCTAAGCTCAAGTAAATTTGAGAATTATGGTTGACATTCAACTTCAAGAACTCATTTTCTACTAAGATTACTCCCGAATTTAGTTAGCCCCACTTTTCGTTTCTCTTGTTTATTTCCTTCCTTTTTATCGTATAACTTTTTCCTTTTTAATCCTGTGTCAATCTACCAGAGTTCCCTCATCCAACTTAGTTGTTTTGGTAGCAATTAACCTTTTTTTTAACACATATTCTATTAACATCATCGTTATTTTTTGCTTCGACTAAACCTATGTGTAGGCGACCTCTTCCAAGCTTATTGTGATCATTGTGGTTCAATCCACTTTCTGTCGTCTTATTCTGCTTCAAATCCATACGATTTTTATATCATGCCGAAAGATGATATGGATATTGGTGAAAGGCTTGGAAACCGCGCCCTGCATGGATCTGTAAGATTTACAGAATAAATAAATTGCCGAGATATAGGGTTGATTAATTTGCCCTGTCATCTCACGTATGTCAACATAGTTATCACTATGACTTGAAGTCATTCACAGAGCTGTTTCGCGCTGTGATTGACACTGTCGAGATTGAAATAAAAAGGATTAAAATGATGAGCTTTGGGTGCCATAATGGGTAGGGCTTAACCTAAATGAGGATCGTCGTGTTGATAATGCGGTTGATATTTGCAGGAACGGATGGGGCTAATCGTTGGCGAAAGTGAGATGGCTTGATATCCATCAAAGCTGGCAGGCTGAAGTCTATCCAAGAACCCGTTCGGAAAAGGACATTTCGAAGAATGAACTTGAGAGATATAGTTTGTCACGTTGTGAAAACATGGGAGTGGGTAAGAGGTAGGTAGCGTGAAGAAGCAAGAGCCTGAATAAAGTAATGGACATATATAAGTCGAGAAACGTAAAAAGGTCAATATATAGAAATTGCTAATCGCGGAACTGTATATTTATTCTTTATCTTATATGAGGTGGGACATAGGAGGGAAAACAAGAAAGAGCGGTCCCCTTACACGTAAGGGAAAGACGGAGCATCACCAGTAACGCTTAACATTTGGCACCGCAGACCTTGGAAACCTGTCCAACGCAGGTAGGATCCCAGGCCCATGCTCCACAGTAAGCGTCGGCGGAGATGATTCTGTCAACGCAGGCGTCATTACAGGCGTTAGTGAGGGGCCCACCGATCTGGCACTTATCATGGAGGCAGAGGGTGGTGGTGGGCGTGGGGCTAGGGATTGTGGTGGTGGTGGTGGTAGTGGGAGCGACGACAGTGGTGGTAGTGGGAACATTGGTAGTAGTAGTGGTCGAAACGATGTCAGTGGTAGTGGTAGGAACAGCGGTGGCAGTTGGTGCAGGGGGCAAAGCGGTTGTAGTGGGGTCACTTCCATAAACCTGCTCGGCAACATACTCCCAAAGCGCTTTAACAGCAGCCACAGTCTCTTGACCAGAGGGGACAATCTGTGCTGGAGGAAGCTGGAAACCAAAGGCACCAGTATCGCGAAGCTCAGCGGTGTACGTAAAAGTGACGTTTGCAACGTTATAGACCCAGTCTACAGAAGAGCCAGAAGCTTGATAAATCGTGTTGCAGATATCGCCATTCTCAAATTCAGTGCCGTAGACTGACTTGAGGGCAGCAACGGCCTTGTCACCACCAGCCTTGACGATGGTGTAGTCCTTGATCTGGACGGAGCAAGAGTAACCGTTGGCAAACATCCAGAGTTGAGAGTAAGAGTGGAAGTCGATAAAGGAAACAACGTTGCCAAGACTCAAGATATATTGACTGATGGCCTTGGATTCGGGAGCAGAGAAGGCCGAAGGGCCGTAGTACGTGTCAGAGCACTTGCTGCCAGAAGCACCAGGGAGAGACCAGCCATATCCCCAGTTTCGATTAGGGTCAGTACCGATACATGTGGATCCATCGTTGGGCTGACGGTTCTTGCGCCAGAGACGAGAGGTGGAGCGGGTGTAGGCGTATCCATCGACGTTAAGGACGGGTACAATGTGGAAGGTGAATTTTTGCAGAAGGGGAGCAGCGACAGGGTCGGTGGCAAGCCAGTTAGCGATGTATGAGGTGGTGGCCGGAGTAATCCATTCACTGTAAAAGAGCAGGACGTATTAGAAACACTCTACTTAGTTTCCTTCAAAGGAAAAAAAAAAGGCACAATAAATCATAAGAATAATTCAAGCCTCACCGTGCGTGGATGCCGCCGTGAAAAAACGATACTCTTTGGTCCATTTCCAACTTTGAAAACGGGAATATCAACTCCCAAAAATGACTTTCCGATAGAACTTTGAGTAATGCCAGGAATGCTGCTCAAGAACGCAACGTGGGTGTCAAGAGATTGGTAGTCACTAAAGAATTGCGAGGGAGTGGGGGCGACCTCTGGGTTGGCTTCGAGGAAGGCTTCGAGCTTAAAGGAGTTCTTGGAGGAGTAGGTGAGCTCCTCGTCAAGGTGAGACTTGACGTCGTCGATGAAGATCGAGCTGGGGACGCGGTCAAAAAGCTCAGCCTTCAGGGCGGCAACTGCAGAGTCGGGAATCCTGTCAACCATGACGACTGGTAAGAAGATAGAAGCCTCACCACAGCGCAAAGTAATGAAAAGAAAGAGTAATGGGAAAGCATCTCATACATGATGTCAACCTTGCCCTTGACTCCGTGGCTCCAGTTATCGAGCGAGTACTGCGATTCATATCGCTAAACAGTTTGGTTAGGAAATGTTAACATCAACAAAGGAGAAGATCTCTACCTACTAATATAAATGGAGTTGCAACTCACCTCAAGCACAGCTGCAACGATCTTAGCCTGATCAACGGTGTCAATGTTGAATCGATAGACTTTGTTGTTCTTGTACTGTTCGTTAATTGAGAACAAAGGCGCGGCAGCCGACGCGACGGTGGCTCCGGCGACAAGAAGAGCAGCAAGTGATGTGAAGGAGACCATGGCTGATGTGGTGAGGGTTCTCTGCAATGAGGTATCAAGAAGAAATGTGCGGAATAGCCTCCAACGGTTTCTCTGCCCAGCTTTTTTATATTTAGAAGGCATGATGTACTTGAAAGGAGAGAAAGAAAAGTGATGGAGGGAAAACGCCTGCGCCAACGCTGCGAGCAAAGCTGGCAGTCACCCCTAAGTATTATGGAAACAACCAAAGGGCCCCACCCCTCCCATCCCCTCTTTAGTTGAATGGCGTCAGAAGTTGAAAGAGCCTGAATTCAAAATGGAAAGAGAACCAATCTCAAGTCACAAAGAGCCTGTTATCAGAATGCCCAAAAGCTCTCTACCTATCTGTCTGTTGACAATCACATTCATCACGTCCTATAGTCTCATAGACCACCAATATCATGCAGATGCTGATTCGCAGGAGGTCTCTCAAAACCCACCGAAATCTGCATCACCATGCTCTGTCAACAAAACACGCGTTGAAGCCAATTAAGGAAACGGTGCAACAGTTCAAAGCTTGACGGAAGGCGCTCACCTTCCCAAGCTCCCTGCCACCAGAGAACCCACCCGCACAAGCAAGAGTGGCCCAAAAGTCTTGAGCCTTGAGAAAACAACCCTGGAAAGTTACCTCGACGTCCTCGCGTAGCCTGACAGAAGGAGCGCGTAAAAGCTAAATCCATATTAAAAATGTACGTAACACAATGAAGTCATATGTGAGGCTTCCATAACTATGGCACAAAAACAAGAACGCTGATCCAAAGAAAAAGAACTTTTACGAGCAATACTTTGGGATGGTTGCTCCAGGCTTATCATCATCATCTGCTCATTGAGATAATGATTCCGATATTGACTCTGACCCAAAACTGAGTAGAGGGCAGGAGCTGGGTGTTATGCGGTGGTGCAGCGATGAGCGTGGTTATATGGTGGTGGTAGAAACGACAAGAATATGTGAAGGTATTGAGGCAGCGGCAGCGATAATTGTGGTAAAAATCACCACAACTACTGTAGTAAAACGATCGAAGTAGTGCTGGCACGGGCTACGGTAACGAGGTCCATCAATTTGACACTTAATTATAGGGCACAATGGAACGTAGGGACGTTAATGGATGTTTACGGTAGTAGGGCAGCGGTGGCATTAGGAACGTTGGGAGGTAATTTACATAGTTTTTTGTACTTGCACCCCTATATATATCGCCTAACTAATAAAACACCGCTCGACCGCATGTGTCATGTACCCTCGAAAACCGGGCTCGACCCTTCTTGGCCAGTACCGGTCTCTTCATACATCAAATTCCGCTATGTAAGAGAAAAAACAGAAGGTTATCACCCGCAAGGTCTAGGCAACCAAACAAAAAAAAAAAGGTTAAGACAAGTGTGTATGAAGGTTGTTGTATTGTTGTTGTGTTGATGCAGATTTAAAATACATGTTTCGCGAATGGCGCCAAGATCACCTTACCCCAGTTCTCGGCGTAAATGCCTCCAATCCAAGATGTTTACAAATTCCGTTACAAATATGCTTCTCAAAAAACGTAGCAACCCCAACAATTCTATAGTTGGCGTCCATATCGTTATCTAACTGCTTCGCGAATGTACGGTCGACGGTATGTACGCCAGGGTCGGTAAGGATGACTCTCCTGTTTGCGGGATCAGCAGATCCTTGTAAGTCGGCAACGAGAAAGCGGCCTCGGGATGCAGCAAAGGACCAGTGAGCCATGGCGGAAAAGATACCCATGACTTCTTGATTTTCATAGTCTTTAGAGAATTCGCCAAAGTTGTCGACAAACTTATAAAACGATAAACGATTAGTTAACAATGAAAAAAGTATAGAATAGAAGTCACAAACATTTATACGATTGTGGAAAGCAAAATGTTTATAACAAAAGCTCAACAAAAGGAAGATGAAGAAAATAATCGAGAATCTGGAATAAAATATAATTTAAAAAAACTTCAAGCAAACCTTCATAAACTGTCCTGGCAGAAACTCCTCAATCATCATACAAGTCGGGTCTCTCGTCAGATTCGTTTCAGAAGCAGCCGGCGCATACAATAAACTCACAAGTCGAACTGGAATACAATCAATAGTCCATGTCCCAAATTTTGCTCTCTTTAACACTTCGCAAAACTTTTTCGCGACAACATCACAGATGACGGATATTTTCGCCATATTGATAGCACACTTCCGATCAGTCTCGAGACCGCGGATGGTATGAAAGACTTTTCCCATACATATGGTGTTGGTCTTGCAGTCCTTGACACGGTGAACTTGACGAAAATCGCCGGCTTCAATCTATTAAGTGTTCAGAATATAAGTATCAAAAAAAAAACAAACTAACCGGTAAGCCCATATCGATACGATAAGGTCTCGTTGACTTACTCATCGTCACGATATCGTCAATAAAGAATGTACCAAGATCAACTTCAGCGTAAGGTTTTGCAAGCGTCACTTCCAGAATCTCATACTCTTGTTCATAGCATCTACTCCAATCGAAAGTTTCCCACTTTTCGGTGGAAAAGCGGACAAGACCATTGTATCTACGCGTTTGCTCATCAGCAAAGTCCTTGCGGTGATCCAGATAGCTGTCCTCTTCCTTTTCGATTAAAGCTTCAAAGTTTAAAATAGCAAGCTTGGCGTCCTCTTCTAAGGTTTGGAAAACTTCCTAATAGAGTTGAAATGGATATAGAAATTAGAATTGGGGTCGAATCTGTAAGGCGGAGAGATTAAAGAAATTGCGGATACATGCCTTGGTTGTTTCCACAGTCGCTCGAATATTTTGCCGATGTGCCCACCTCTTCAATCGCTCGGTACCAGCTCGAACGACCATTCTAGTTGCTTCTTCCAGTTGCTCTACAGTAACACCCTTTTCAACATCCACGCTATTCACATCAGTAGCAAGCGCCATCATCTGCGTATGTAGTTCCATGATCTGCTCGATGGACGTATTTAAACCATCGTAATAGCCCCTCTGTTCTTCCTCCAACTCTTTTGCCTTCCTAAACAAATCCACCTGCTGATTCTCGGCTTCGGCAATTCTTGGCGCAGCCTTATCAATAGCAGCCTGCTGTTGCATGGCAATTGTCGCTAGTCTCCGTTTCCACGCCCATAGATTCATATCTTCCCGTTGACATTCGAGCAGCTGACTTTCCAGCTCTTGAATCATCCTTCTCTTCGCCTCGGTCGATTCCTCGATCCCTCTAATCTCCTGCTCAATCGATTCCTCCTCCTCCCTCTTCCCCATTTTCCTCGCAGCCTCCACTCTTAGCTTAGAGACTTCCTGTTCCATGGCTTTGAAGTCGGCTTCTCGGGCTTTCCGGGTTTTACGGACCTCTTTGAGACCGGCGCTGAGATGGGATACGGTGCGACGGGTTTCATCTTCAAGAATGTTGGTGATTGTGCTGAAGATGTTGTGGGAGGGGCGAGGAGAAGGGTTTGCGGACGGTTCGGAGGGTTCTTGGAGGGCTGGTGATCCACTGTGGCTGTTATTTTCATCGTCGGATTCTGGAGAGTTGATGGTATATGGCTCATTGAGGTTGGACATATCTGGAAAAAGTTGATTTACCTCAGCCTCGGCTTGATATAGAAGATCCTGAGTCCACTGAATGAATATACAAAGTCATGGACTTACAAGAGAGTGTCTGTGCAATAATGTCGTTTTACCATATACTTTTGGAGGTACAGCACGTCAATAGATAGTCTAGGAAAGTTATGATAGGCGGCCACGATGCTGATAGAAGAAATTAAATCTATTATATAAAACTCATTCCGGCTGCATGCTGTAGATGCAAGTGTCAAATCGACGCTGGTGCTTGAAAGGGTTTACGTGAGTGATGATGGGGGAACGTATCGAATGTCATGTATCGAATGTCAACGGTGGGTGTCGAGACGCCATGTAGCATCTTTAACAATAAAAAATCATCTTGCCATGCATGCTTCTTTTAAGTTAACTTTGACTGAGCATGCCGAAATGAGTATTGGTGGTATTCGTAGGAACCAAGTATGGAAACAGAAGGCGTTGGGTTGTGAGTTGTGAGGAGAGTTGTGAGTGTGATGCGATGTTTTATGCAGCAATAAGCAGCACCTCCCCTCCCACATTCTTTTTGAGTGCGTCCTTGAGCTCCAGAATACCGTAGATCGTATCTAAAACAGTAATTTGTCCCATCTCTTGTGGCTTAATCAAAGTGTTTTGCGTCCTCTTTGCCGAAGCCACAGCCTTAAGTTCTTCAAAGGTAGCAAAAACTCTCCGTGAAGGCACCGAAACAGCCGAAATCTTTTTTAGCACAGGCTCTCCATTGCGGTACTTCAAGTTGAGCCAAATCCGCCGCCGAGAGACATTATCGGGAGTGATGGTAACCTCCTTGCCAGTCCTGTAAGGTCCAAGGACATCTCCTGATGCCACAGAGGAAAGGAAACCTTCTTCGTACAAAACTTGAACGACAGCTCTATTTGTCTTTGACTCTGGAACGGCGATGCGGTTAAAGTTCCAGCGGAATGAGTTGTGAAGTTGAGAGCAGAGGTTGTGGACTGGCGGCATCGTTGGTTGAAAGAAGAGCAAAAAAATTGTTGCAAGTTTGTTGAGCAAAGGGACACGCAACTTCACATTCCGTCAACTTTATCTACAAGGAATACCATGTCTGCTGTGGCATCAACGTCCTCGGGCGGTGACGAGAGGAGGTCAAAGGCGTTATCTGACTACAGGAGGCGTCTGTTAGAGCACAGGGAGTTGGAGGCAAAGCTGAAAGAATGTGAGAGATTGCTTTTAGAGGAGGAGCAACGGAGCTGTGATTACTGACTTGAGCCATCATCAACGACAGCACGATTGGGTCTTCGTACTTTTGAAAAGGATTACGACAAGACAGAGGAAGACATCAAAGCCCTTCAGAGTGTTGGCCAAATCATTGGAGAGGTTCTAAAGCAACTCACTGAAGAGAAGTGTCGGTTTCTCAAACGCGACTTTTCTTTAGGCTGACCAATTTAAACAGTCATCGTCAAAGCTTCCAATGGACCCAGATACATCGTAGGATGCAGAAATAAAGTACCCAAGGACAAGTTGAAGCAAGGTGTTCGAGTGGCTTTAGACATGACCACTTTGACCATCATGCGTATTCTTCCTCGTGAAGTTGACCCATTGGTGTACAATATGTCCACCGAAGATCCCGGAAACGTCACATTCGCAGGTATTGGAGGCCTTAGTGAACAGATTCGTGAGATTCGTGAGGTGACTGGGATGGAAATGCTAGCATATTGATTTCTTTCCAGGTTATTGAGCTTCCTTTGCTTAACCCAGAACTATTTATTCGCGTTGGTATTAAGCCACCAAAGGGAGTTTTGCTTTATGGACCTCCCGGAACTGGGAAGACTCTTTTGGCGAGGGCTGTCGCTAGCACCTTAGACTGTAATTTCTTGAAGGTTGTTTCGAGTGCTATCGTCGATAAGTACATCGGTGAAAGTGCCAGACTTGTTCGTGAGATGTTTGGTGGGTTGATTTGCTACTTTGATGCGATCAAAGGCTCACGCTTTCTAAAGCTTACGCGAAGGAACATGAACCTTGTATCATTTTCATGGATGAGATTGATGCTATTGGTGGTAGAAGGTTTTCAGAGGGTACTTCTGCCGATAGAGAAATTCAAAGGACTTTAATGGAGGTATTTTGATTTTTCCTATATGGCGATGCTGATGTCGTATAAGCTTTTAAACCAAATGGATGGTTTCGATTACCTCGGAAAAACCAAGATGATCATGGCGACGAACCGTCCTGATACTCTTGACCCCGCTTTGATGAGGCCTGGACGTTTGGACCGGAAAATTGAGATCCCTTTGCCCAACGAGCAGGGTCGTCTTGAGGTGTTGAAGATTCATGCCGCACCGATCACTAAGCACGGAGACATTGGTGGGTTTTCATTTATTATACATTTGTTTGGATATTAACTCATCCTTGTAGACTACGATGCGATGGTGAAACTTTCTGATGGCTTTAACTGTGCTGATCTTCGTAATGTCTGCACGGAAGCTGGTAAGCGGGACTAAACAGCTACGCCTCTAACTTTTTAGGTATGTTTGCTATCCGTGAGGAGAGGGATTACTGCCTGCAGGATGACTTCATGAAGGCCGTACGCAAGGTCGCTGAAGCCAAGAAGCTCGAGACCAAGCTCGACTCGGCCTTGTCGTCTTAAAATCTCAAAAACCGCCATTACAAAAGTTCATAAATATACGCAACTCAAAATGTGTATCTTGTATATTTGTTGTATACCCTTTCAAGGCATAGAACTAGGGAAGGTAAAAATATTGTTGAAAAGGTGGGATTATGTCTTCTTCTTTTTGCTGCCTGATCGGATCAGGACAAGTGAGATGAAGCTGACGATTACAAAGAGTCCGACGACGAGAAGTATGACTGGGAGTTGGATAGCGAGGTAACGAGGAGGGAAGTAGTTGTGTAATGGTTTTGAATCCTCAAGGAAGGGCTGGATGGAGATGAATCAGCAACTGGCAGAACAGAACAAAAATATGGACTCACGAGCAAAATCGCCCAGATGGTGTAATATGAGAAGACAAAGATGCTGAAAAGCAGCAAACCGCCTCCGACGAGACGGTCAGACTTGGTCTGGACAACGGATGGACAAAGGGTTAGTAATGGCGATGCATCAACACAGACGCTCTTTTATTTCATTACCATCAGGCTGAAGTCGGGATATAAATACAAAAATGTTACACTTTGATTTGGATCTCAATGGCTCCAAGGAAAACGTTTGGGAACTTTGACTTCAAGCGAGAAGGATAAATAATATGGTTGTTAGCACAATGTTAAGTGAATACAAAGAATAATCGTAAACCGGCTTCTCACCAAGGTCGCAGTCAAAAAGTTCAATAAACTGTTCGTTCAGTACCCGGACTTTGGGTCCTGCGTACCTCCGATATTCTTCAAAGATAGAAGTCAAGTTCCATCTCTGAAGTTTTCGCAAACATCCTACCACCGTTCCTTATCATTCGTGAGATTTTCGTACCCCACTGAAACCCACCTGTTCTGTGCCTTCCAAGATTGCACATGATAGCAATGGGGTAATTACTCGGATCCAAAATACAATCTAGCGCTTCCAACACAACATCCTCAGAAATAGGATCCCAAGCGTTCGCAGATGCATTCGCTCCCATATGCCGTAATGTGATATCCTGGTCGTCTATAAAGTTGAGGCTATCGCGTTGGCTTTAGATATAACCCCGTGCATTATAAGCTTACAATCGTTGGTTGGGTTCTTCGGGTGCGAGGTATATGACAGTTTTTAGGCCAAGTTTTTCGAGGAATGGAAAGTTCAGCTCGTTGGGTTGACCAGCTCGGTATAGGTCTTCTTCGACCATGCCAAAGTTCTTTTTTTCAAATATAATTGGTTCAGCTCCCTGAGTTCCTCCTCCGAAATAAAACAAAGACTTCTGATCGACATTGATGGATATCTTACCATCGGCGGGATGGAGTTATTTGTCGCAGCCATCGTCAATGTCTACTACCTATCTCATTCAGTGACGTCGAACTTGTCGCTCTGGGTGGTGCGACGAGTCTTTCCCTCACTGCAATTTTTTCTTCTTTTCCTTCGTCTCTACAAGATCAACCCAAACCTCAAAACCATGACCTCCGCCATCGCCCCCATTGTCGGCCGCTTCAGGAACAGGGTCCTCCGTGACCTCGTCCTTTCCATCTCTGCTGGCATTGGTCTCGGATACGGCTACTGGCACTTTGCCCACGAGCCCGCTTTTGCTCAATGGAAAAAGTACGACGCTCAAGTCGCTGCTGAGATCAAGCCAATCCATGACGCCTGGAGGGCTTCACAGAGCAAGGAGTAAATCAAGGAGCTTCTCATCTCGCCCTCTTGAATCTCTGCAGCTTCCCACGTCCGCCTCACATCAAGTCTCTTCTTTCGGCACCAAGTCTTTCACAAACTAGACCTTGGGGAACCCAAACATATCAACCTTTACTTATAAACAACTGCCGGGTGTTTTCGACAAATAAAGGATTCTAGTACAGCTATATCTCGTATCTCGTATCTCTGTGCATTTCTCTTCTTTAGGATTATTTCTTTTGTTTTATTGCTACATGTCGCCTTGAAGTGGAGTATGATGACGATATGGCAGTTCTCTTCTTCAGGATTATTTCTTTTTGTTTTATTGCTACATGGACCCGAAGTGGACTATGATGGCGATATGGCTGGGGAATGCTGCTGGCTGAATGAGGAGAGCAGGTTGTTTAAGTATATGTGAGTAGCTTAGTTTAGTGAAGACCTGTAAATGTATTTCTGACCTTGGTAAATAGGTCAGCGTTTTTGTTACGAACCATTCCTTACTTTCTTTTTAAAGGATTGATTGTTTAACATTCTTTCTCCGATCATACGTCTTCCACCTTGTTTTATTACCGTTTCAAGTTTGTATGCTTGAACTGACACGTCCACATATATAAGTAATCTACAGTGTGTGTTATCATATGTGACCGCCGGAATCCATTCCTCTTCGACAAAGTCTGATTTGGTTGCTTTCTTTTATTATTTTTCGAGCTTGGCGATTATCAATATTGATGGATGTATCCTTTGAGTGCAGTTCATTATTTGGTGTGAAGGTGCGGGTGACAGTTCGTTGTAGCAATTTCTCCCCTTGCGCCTTCAATCTCTTCAGGAAATGACTAGAATGTGATGACTCACGTCACGTCCAAATTTTTCTGGTAGCTGCCATCCTTCCAATTCCCCTCAAGAACATCGCAAAACAATGACATCTGCTATCGCCCCATCGTCGGTCGTTTCAGGAACAGAGTCGTTCGAGATCTCGTCGGCTCCATTGCTACAGGAATTGGACTAGGATACGGATTTTGGTACCTCTACCACGAACCTTCCTTTGAAGAATGGAAAAGATACGATGCTCAAGTCGCTGCAGAGATCAAGCCGATTCATGACGCTTGGAGGGCTGCTCAGAAAAATGAATGAAGTAAAAGGGTGAGTGTGCGTTGTATGTGATAGTTGCTGAGCTCAATGCTGAACTATCTTTACACCATAAGCTGACCATCACGCCTCCTTTCGTAAGCAAGGCAATGTGATGTGAGTTTATTGATTTGAAGTACGTGCACATGTATATAAAAGTGGATTGAGCTGTGAATAAATACGAAGAGGTCACCTCTTTCCTGCAGTACCAAGCTTGAATGCCATTTTACGCTTTATGTGGAAATTCTCTCTTTCAAACATTATCCCGAGGTTTGATGTTTTCCATCTTGCGACTAACATTGCTATTCATTTGAGTCTACAGAATGACAAAATCGTCTCAAAAGGTCCGTCGTGAACTTTCTGTTCATAGTACCGAAGATTGCATCTGATTTCATTCGACCTACCTCCATCCACACACGGCACAAGATATGCGCTTTGTATCAACCCAGTTTCGCGTTGGACGGAACCATCATTTTTTGGCCTTTTTTTTTGAGGTCTCATTCGAAACATATGGTTGACATCGTCGGAATTTCCTTGAGTCGGCTCCAGTGGAAGAATTTTGGAACTTTTTATCTGGCGGTCTACCTACCAGAGTATTACTGTCATTTATACGTTCCGTTGGCGAACAAGTCATTAAGACATGATTGACGAGGTTAGGGTTACGACATCCTTCGTGCTCTCCACTGTGCTGTCGCTTGCAACCAGCAAAGACCAACCGATGATCCTACCCCTTCACTCAAAAGTCACTCGATCTTGCGTTTGAAAGGTCAAACTGGACGTCATGGGCCATCTCATCTATCTGGAAATCCCTCCTATGGAATCGACCCGAATGGAGGTTGAGGGCAATCGGTTCTATATAGCTGACAGGAGAGGACCATGCCGTGTTGGGCTACGGCGGGTACCGCTAAGTATTCTTGTGACATCCGACTTCAAGGGCACCACTGTTCTGATAAACGGGGGCTGTGAAGATGTTGCCAAAGACGACGCTTGCATCAAATGTCAGGATTCCTTGCTTATCAACATGGTCCAATAACAACTTATACAACCCCAAGGCTTTTGGCGAATGCAGCTGTTTAGGATGGGCCATCAACGACTTATGTGGGCCATGGTTGAAGCTCGAAAAACGCAACTGATCAAATAGTTTGAGCCATAAGCGAATCTTTGGCGCTTTATATGAAACGTTTGCAGCTGTTTTGCGCATACGTTTCGGTTGGAGTCATTACGATAACATTGCTGTGCCTGATACGTATTGGCAACCTTTGGGATATCGCCGAAATATTTCGGGCAGTGTTTCATCGTTAGAGGGATCTCCCGGAATTATCAGCAACCACAGACATGTTCAGAGAATTTAGCCATTGTACGCCTAGTTAAGCTCCTGCCCAAAGGCGTCTGTAAAACCGATAAAGTTTATTTGAAACAATGGAGCAGGAGGTATCGTGATAGTGAATGCTGCAAAAATGAGGACAGCCGTCTTGATTATCGTAAGGACTTTCCTGAAGGGAACTTGCAGATATTATGGACAATGGATTTGAACGAGGCGTTTTGAAGAAGAACACATTTGTTATAATGTAAGTAACCTTTGGAACACCTTAGCTGACATCTTGGGCTATTATTTTGTGAAGATCAACAGGTCTTAAAGATAATTCGTATGATTCAGGTTTACAGTATGAATTTATTTCGAATTTCAAAATACTTTATAAGGAAGCTCCTTACTTTCATAAAGTTTTACGTCAAAGACAGGAAGATTATAGCCACACGAAAAACGGTTTTCACACTATCTGTGGGGGACTTTAGGCGGATATATTCCATCAGGATGGCTTTTTGTGATATACGGCGGCGTAGCGAAAGGATGTTGAGATGCGAAATCTGAGACTTGCAATAATGACTGTGGTTCGGGCGAGTTATACTTGTGAGTTTATTTGTGTTTGGTTATGTTGGTCGAGTGATTTTTGCTGGTCCAAGAGAACCTTTTTTGTTTTCTATATTGAAACATGTAACCTTTTGACTTGATTCTTTTATTTTTCAAATATATGGAAACCCCGAATCCCGCAGCTTTCATAATTATCTTGTTGCTTCACTTTAAATTCTTGTCTCAAAGCTTTCCTCCCGTTGCGATGAGCCTTTTCCATGGACTACAAAAATCATCATGAACGCCAGCGCCATCCTCTAAACCAGGGCATCGGAACCTCACACGGCATGAATGCCTTCCTCATCACGATGACCGGCAGACCCGCTTTTCAGCTTAACTACATCACAAATCCAGAAGTTGCTGCTCGTGCTTAAAAGATGGCTAAACGTTTCCAATCTCCCGCCACCATCGTAACATTGATAAAAAGCATTATCAGCCGTCGATAAAGGCCAATCCGTCACCTATCAAGAACCTTCTTGAAGAAATAGGCCCCTGAAATGGTGACCTAATAAAATAGGATAACCAAAAGGTAAACTCTAAAAGTGCATAGGGAACGCCGTTTTAAAAGAGAAAATATGCATTTTAAATTGAATGCTTTTGTTAACCAAAAAAAACCTTTCACTTTGCGTAAACCAAGTGCAAAATCGTGCAAAATAAGGTATTTATCCAGGGAATGAGCGGTGATGACCATCAGTGCATAATTGTTTGGCAACGTCCACGCATCCACAACGAAAGATGCGTTTCGGGCTTCCTATAATTTTCTCGCAAACTCAATCTCGAAAAACCACTGCACACAAATTGGTTGTTAAATGCGTTGACCACCGACATTTGGAAGTGCAGAGCTTGAAAAGATTAACGAGAAATTCTCTTGCTCACAGAAAAAATATCGAGGGATCAAGTCTATGATGGTGTAGGGTATACCGTTGAGGATTCTTGATTCGAACATTCTTCTGGTTATTCCATGTACGCCAATAAGAGAGTTTATGTTACCGTAACCGCCTTTTTCTCCCGTCCTCGCCCAAGTCAAAATATTACCACTTCCTGTGGCAGCTGTGACAAAGGCCTTGTTGCTCTCTGGGATCGGAGACCTTGTATATTTTCCGCAAGTCGTCCCGGTAAATTGCTGTTTTGTACCTGTTTCCGTACATTCGGTCTTGTAGTATTTTGCATAGTTAGCGTCCAGATCGGTCTGGATCTGGTATCAGTAATTCCAAGGCCCGAAAAAACTGGGTGTCCAAAAATAATATATCGAGCTCGGTTTCCTGCAGAGGCCAAAACCCAACTTGACGCAAATAAGTTTGGGCTCGCCAGGCCATCAAGTTGCCGCCCAAGAGTTCTTTGAAGCTGGTGGGAAATGGAATCGGAAGAAAGAACCATCAGCCGAATGTTTCATGGTTGTTCCTTCGACTCAACGATTCGACCGTCGCTCAAAAACCCTGAGCATCCAAAGACAACAGAGGCGTTTTCAGTATTGCCATCTCCTGACGGCTTGATATGAAAGGAGGAGGGGAGGGTGGAAGGAGGGTGGAAAGAGGAATGGAGGAGGGGCTTGAAATGGAAATCCACGAAAAAACTTTTGGCGCAGCGCAAACAGATTTGAACGAAATCTTGTTGGTTGGAATGCCACTTTTTCTAAATTTGGTGAAGGAAGACAACAGATTTGCGGATTAATTTGTTGGGAATGAAGAGAAAAGGACGGAGTTTAATAGGGGAGAGTGCTACTCCTATGGGGAGGTTAGTGGAGGGAGCAGAAGGTTGATAGCGTAGGATGGGTGGAAAGAGAAGTTTGAGATGGGACCGCCATGAATAGCTGTGATGGAATGAAAGGAAAGAGAAAGGGAGGCGGCAAAGCTCAAATCGAAATCAAAGGGGAACAGCGGAATAGAATAACAGGGCTTACTTTCAGATTACTTGGTGAAGACGCAGCCACTCGACGTCGACGTTGACCCCACCCCCAATCACGCCAACGCTATTGTATCAAAGCTTCTAGAATTCTGTTATAAACGATAACAAATAATGACAGGGGATCATAAACGGCTTGGGTTGAAAAGAGAGGTTTGAGATAGGACCGAGCGGAGATGGATGGAAAACAAATGGGCATATCTTGAGAATACTTGGTGAGGACTTTACCGCTCGACGACGTTGACCCCCCTCCCCAATCACGCAAAAGGAATGGGCATAACTTCCGAATATTTGGTGAGGACGTACCGCTCGACGACGTTGAACCACTCCCAAGTCACACCAACGCTATTGTATCAAAGCGTCTAGAATTCTGTTAAAAAGCTATAATAAATAAGACAGGGAATGAGAAAAGGCCTGGGGTGAAGAATAAAAAATGAGAGGTTTGAGATGGGAAGACGGACGGAATGGAAAAAGAAAGGAAGGTGACGAAGCTTAAATCGAAATCAAAGGGGGACCGTGGAATAGAATAAATGAATGGACATACCTTCACGAATACTTGTTGAGGACGTAAATCACACCAATTAAACCTCGATATACTAATGAGGAAAAAATAGAACAACAGGGAAGGATTATTTGGTTAGATCTCAACGAAGGTATGAACTGAATATCGGAACCGAATGAATGAACATACCCGCGGTTAGATTATTTGTGATGTCGTTTCAACTTGGCGAATCTAACGGAATAGGACGAAAGAACATTGCCAATGTAAGATCCTCTGTGATGACGGTCAACTTGACGATTCCAACAACTTTTCCAGTTGTTAAAAAAAGGCCGCGTGAGACGCAATGAATTATAGTTAGCAGGCACAGTCAAAGTAAAACAATACATACTGAATATTGAGACAATATGATTGCGAATGGACATTGCGGATACACTGATAGAGTTCCAAGAGTCTAGTGCGGGGCAAATAGGATTAAATTCCGTGGCCAGAGACAGTGAAGCAACGCAGCAGTCTATGAAGATGAACCAAATCTCTCTAAAACGGACTGATGGAATGGTTTATGGGTAAAGAGATGAGACTCTTTATCACTTTTGAAGACGAGTTGTAAAACACGTAAGCAACTGCATATGCTTCACACACACATACATACATACCATCATCCATGCACTCACTCACCCACCCACTCACTCACTCACTCTCACCATTCTATCTTTATATACTCTCTCCTCTATGCAACACAAGAGAGTAGAGTAGCCATGTGATTCAGAGGTAGCATGTAGCAGTAAACGTTTGTCAACCCCTTTAATTGAATAATAAAATAATAATAAATTAATAATAAAAGCATTCAATAATATTAATATAATTATAATAGTGAGAATGGACGCATAACATGATTTATTCATTTATTTATTTAAATATTCATTTATTTATTTATTCATATGTATTCATTTATCTATTCATATTCATTTATCCATATTCATTCATTTAATTAATAAATAAAGCTTTTGATCATCATATTCATCATATTCATCATATAATCCATCCATATCATACTAACAAACACCTTTTGATGTAATAATAACAAATCATAATAATAATAAATATACTATATAAATACATATCAATTGATAACAAATGAACAGATCCACAACAACTCTATCCATATATTTATATGAAGCATGATCATTATCGCTACCTACTCATATGTAGACTATTTTATTATTTCTTTCACACCAAGCAGTATAGAGTAATAAAGAAATACTATTTATTTATATTTATAATTATTTATTTAATCAGAGATATTTATTTATATTTATAATTAATTATTTAATCAGAGATGTTATTCAACACAGATTATTATTAGACATTATTAATTATTTATTTATTTTTATGTAGACAGACAGATAGGACAGATAAATACATGTTTACATACACGTGTCGATCATGTGTTGTCTCCCCGTCAGCCTCCAATTCCGCAGTTTTTTTATTTAATTATTGCAATTACCCACCCTGGTCTTGCTTTGACACCTCAACCCCCTGGTCAATCAGCCTTTTTTTCTCTTTTTCTCTTTTGTTTTTTGTCTCTTTTTCTTTTTTTTCACTTTTTATAAGAGAGCGGACTTTGAAACTCCGCCCAAATATTTATATTCCCAAAGAGAAGGATCACCATTTCCTATTATTCTACATCATTCACTTCCCCCCCCCCTTCACAAACACGCAGAACCACCTACACTATCCCCCCCTTCCCCCGTCATGAACATGGATCCTACAGCGCTTGAAGCGTGGGAGTTGTTGAAGGACTCGGGAGTCGTCAACCTCATTCCCTCCCTCCCCCCGCTCTTCCATCATCACCATTCATTGTACCCGCCCTCCCCACTGGGCGCCGCAGAGACCCTCGTCTGATTGCCAGGGAGCGTCAAGCAGCTCTCCAGGCCGAGTTGGACAGCAAGACCAAGTCTGGCGTCATTCGTACCAAACAGTCGTCGTCGTCGTCCTCTGCTGCCTTCAGCAAGCTGGCTCTTCCGGATCGTGCCACAAGAAGAAAGATGGCCACCTCGTCAGACTCTGCCGTGCCTGTCAAGAAGCCTGCCAATGCCCCTCCCAGCGCGGTTCTGGACGCCCTGATCAAGTCTGTTCGTGACATTAGCCTCAGCGCACCTGCAAGCATCCCCCGGCCAGGCACTCCTCCTCGTCCCACTGCAAGCATTCCCCAGCCAGGCACTCCTCCTCGGCCTACTGCAAGCATCCGCCGGCCAGACACTCCTCGTTGTACTGCAAGCATCCTCCGCCCAGACACTCCTCGTCGTAACTCTGTCCCCACCAACATGAACCAACTGGCCGCCGCCACCCTTGAGAACCCTCCTATCGCCAAGGTGACACAGCGGGACCCAAGAAAGCCTGCCAAGGTTGGATCAGCGTCCCAAGTCCTGGCCGCAAGCTCAAAGCGGCGTCACGACGACGATGAGGTTGATTGCGCTGGTCCCGAGTCTGAGGAGGGCGCGTCTCGCGTCATTGCAAAGAGGAACAGACCCAACTCTTGCCGCGGGAGCTTGACGTTCACCATGGACGAGGCAAAGGTTCTTGCCAATGACTTTGAGCAGAGGATGGTGGAGCAGGGTTTGAAGGATAAGGTGGAGAGGGAGAAGATGGCAAAGCACATGGACAGTATGAAGGAGCTGAAGGAGCTCAGGGAGAGTTTGGAGGCAGAGAGGTTGGAGAAGGAGAGGATGATGGGGATGGTGGCAAAGAATTTGAAGGAGCTTTTGATGAGGCAGAAGATGAAGAAGGATGAGGAGGAGGCGTTGGAGAGGGAGAGGAAGAATCTCCTTGTTGCAAGGAACAATAGGAGAAAGTTGGAGAGAGAAAAGAGGGAGCTGGACGCATGGAAGGCTAGGACGAGGAAGGAGAGGGTGGCGGACAGGATCGCAACCCTCAAGAAGGAGTCGAGTAAGGCTGACCTCAACTCGGTGACCCTCGATCGCCTGCCCGTCGCGGCTAAGCCTGAGGATATCGACGTGAAGGAGTTGAGGGAGCTGTTTGCAAAGATGATATTGACGAAACTGTCGAAAATGAGATTGTGGTATTTAATTTTTTTGTTCTTTTGACTCTTCGAAATTTTTTGTCTTGGGATGTTAACATTTATCATTTCTTTTACCTTTAGAACCTCGCTTCCACATTGAGGAATACAATACTCGATTCTACTCCAAAGGATCCGCCGCTGTCTTGCCGCTTTCCCCGCCCCCGTCTCCACCAACGATGTCGGTGGAGGAGACGGTGGAGGGATGGCCGAGTCCAAGGTTCTTGTGGCGTGCAGAGGGTTTCTCCTGTTTGATTGTTTATAGCTTTTATTTACTTTGTTGTTGTTTTTGTTTTTTTAATTTATTTTCATTCCGTCGTTTGTTTTCACTCACCGACGGTCGTGATGTTATTGATCCATAACCTCTCACCCCTCTGTTCATGTTTTGCTTTTTTAAATTATTTGCATTCCGTCGTTTGCTATTCACTCACCGATGGACCTGATCTTATACCTCACTCCACTCACTCACTGGCTTGTTTTATTTCCGGCACTTTTTTTTATCTATTGTCTTGTCCCTACGTAACCCCTGCCGTGATGTTTATGTTTCTTGTTTTTGTTTCCTACCGCCTTTGCATTTGGCCAGCGGTATCATGACCCGTCGTTTAAATACATAAGCACAACAACTATAACCTTTTTTCGCTTCTGCTAGATGTGATCAATTATTGGTTATTTGTAGATGGCGGAGACAACCTCATCTTGAGCCAAAATACTTATTTTTCATTTGGACAAACTCATTGACATGGACACTCAAACCACCATAAACACCGACCTCCACACTCCAGCCGCATACCGCACCCTCGACCAGCTCGAGAACTTTCGCATCGTCGTCAAGCTAAAAAGATTGCGAATCGACATATACCTAGGGGAAGGGTACTCGGTCTTTTGCAGTGGATGCATTGAGGGCTTACCTTTATTATCTAATGCAGGGTCCACACTGAAGGATGGATCAGCGCATGCTTCGTTAGGGTACCTCCCGCAACCTCTTGAAGAAACCATTCGATGGCAAAAGAAGATCCCGGGACCCAAGTACACAACATCCGCTTTACTAGATGCCTGACCATTTTTTAGGGACAAGGGCTTTACAAAACCACCCAAGAGTTCTCCTGGTACATAAAAACAACAATACAAGTATTTTAGTTGTGTTTCTAACACTACCTAGATTTTATCTTTACGTACGTTGATACCGATGGTTACGAGGATGAAGAAAATACGGTCCGAAACTTGACGGACGGCATCAAAGACTGTCCATCCATCCACCTAAAGAGACTTTCGGAGATGACCCAAATCCCAAAAGGGAAAGACGCAGCGCCCATGACGAAACCGAAAAGAAGGCCACTGTTGAACACGAAATACAGAATCATGCATATCATGGCTTGTCTGAGGATTGGAATGGTAAATGAGAGATATATATTTTATTCTTTTTTTTTTTTGTAACGAAATTGGGTATAAGGCATGCAGCTCTGCCTTTGAAAAAATAGACTCGCGAATCAACCTACGTTCAGTATAAGAAAAAGACTGTTGAGAACGGTTATGCACGATACGATGTTACGATAACGGACTTGTATTGATGACTGTAAGGTTATTGAATACATGGAACTTTTACCTAACCCCACCCTTTACTTCAAAGCCTGGCATCTCTGCAACCGGTCAAACCAACGAATTTGTGATTGAAGATGATATATTCCAATTCACTATTGAAAACGGTTCAAGATCTTTATCACCTGAAGACGAAGAAAAGAATGGTCCATCTATTCCGACTATCACTCAAAGTAAAACCCCACCCCCATAACATACTCACCCAAACCGTAGATACAAACTCTCCAAAACCCCACACACCGTCCTCCCCCCCTCCCAGACGACGTTGAGATCCTCCTACACATCAACGGTCAACTCCGATGCAGCAGAAACTTTATCAAAAGTAATCTATACGTCCGGTATTTCATGGACTTGCCGGGACCGTCTTGGGGGACGTTGGGGACGATGCCGTTTATCGGCTTGCACGCAGATATCGCAGTCTGTGTTTGATGGAAGACGGGTCAATGGGTGACGCATTTTCGCGTTCCCGTTGGAGATGGAGGTGTTGTCGAAACGGGGTGGTATGATGTGATGTTGTTGTTTTTTTTTTTTTGGATGTGTCGTAGATATGGAACAACCTTGGCCTAGACTTTTTTTGAGGTTGGATCGGTGGATTGGTGGGATCGGAATCGTGGAGGGTATGGGTATTTGGATATACCTAAAAAGTCTGGTGAATAGCTGGGTTTTTTTTGTTGTTGTTGAAACGGTGTTTGTAGGAATGTTTAAAGTGGATATACTACTTGGAAAACCCCTTGGAATCCATCACTGGTCGAATGAGGAGTTACTTTATAGGAGGATCCGCGGAATTACAGGACGCGAAATACAATGCTGTTCCAACGGGGTTCAATGTATGGTATTTTTATGTTGAAACATGCACTCATCCGTTTGCTTTTTTTTTTTTTTTTTTTTTTCGTAGGGCGCTGTGTTGAACAAGTATGGCTTGCAAAGTGAAAGCAGTGGATATCTTTGCATCGATTAAACGTCATCCAACACACAAAGTAACTTATTTTTTTTCGGAAAAGTGATATGCTTATCGTGGTTTTAGGAGAATCAGATTATAGATTCTGTAGAGTTTCAACCAGAGATCTTCAAAGGTACATTATATTAGAAAAGGTCACGACTTATACCCTTCTTTCTTTAGCTTGTTAAAGTCTCGTGGAGCTCCTGTTTTAGGTATACCTTGATAAAAGAATAAACTAACGAGCGTAGATGCGCTGTCGCGGGCAAAGGCGCGATTGCAAGAGCTTCGAGAAAAACATGAGAATTAGATCTTATCAATGGGCTCTGCTACCCCATCGAACTTTAAGCAATCCTACATTCACATCCTTATTTGCATATATGTGTTTAATACATACATCAGGTTGCTGATTTAATGAATGTCGGCGCAAATGAATACGGTGTGAGGTCAAGAATAATCTATTGAAAGTATATGCAAAAATACAATATGGTAAAGCAGGAAGATCGTTGTGAAAGAAGGTGTAGGGGGAAGGTTGAGTTCAACTGTACTCTAATTGACGTTGGTAACAGGAGTCGAGAGTGTTGACATATGCCGAATCCAATGTCCATCGCTCTCCCCTCTATCAACAAAAACTCCATCAGCAATGCATAGTAACATCTCAACATCATCAAATAATTACCTAAACAACAGTCTTTCCTTTATCATCCCCTCCAACCTCCTCATCCCCCAACGGCTCAAACTCTGGCACATTCACCGACTCCCAAGTCCCATCCGCCGCATTCGCTAAAAAAAAAAACATCAGCCATCCCTTTGATCATGTTCAACACCCACGATTTCCCTGCATCCACAACGTCAAGTAAACAACGGCATCATCCACAACACCCAATTGCTCCAAAATCCCTGTATCCTCTAATGTGTTGTATCCGTCTCCGGTTTTATTGGGGACGGATAATCGCATCTCTTTGATGTAGTCTTTGCCGCGCCCTAACATGCCGGCGAGACGGATTTTGAAGGATTGGACGGTCTCGGTGGGTTCGCATGTGACGAAGTAGGTTGATTTTAGACGTTTGGCTCGAATGTACATTTTGTGAAGTTTGACAACTGATTATGTAGATATCTTTGTCTGCAAAGCTATTTGGGATCAAGGACCTGACGATATGTCAAGAACAGTGACCCGTGTTCAGCAACAAATAGATATGCTCACGGGTCGTGGGTGCATGCAGAGTAGATTCTTACTTTTTATCGACTAATATACTGGCCCCTCATAAATTCAACGCACGTCACCTATCCTTTGATTCAAATACATCATTCTCTCTCCTACTCAACAAAGCATCCGTAAACCGAGGACAACAATTTCAGAGTGCAGCCTTTCCTTCCATCTGACCCGTCCCACCCCGATCGAAATATCCGCCGTTCTTAAAGGACAGCAAAGGTGGTAAACAAAAAAAAGGAATATCGTAGCAATCCAAGAAATAATAACGAATCTGAGTATGACTATTTAACAAAAAACAAAACAAAAAAAACTTGAATTATAATGTTCCAGCCCCGCTGATACCCATAAACTTCCTCTTTGAAAAGCAAATCCACCACTTGCTGGGCTTATCTCCATCATACACTTTCGCCATAAGCCTCACCCCATCTCCTGTCTCAACTGCGCAAAATACTGCCTCAACAGGTCTAACATTTAAAAATCAGCCTCAATCAAAGATGCATCCCATTTCCCTACCTGCATCCCCACGCGTTGCCGGCTTCTCATACATGGACGTCAACGGGAATCCCGCCTCCCCAGGAATAGCAAATTCTGTAAAGCATGAGTCGACAACAACTTTTGCCCTTCAACGACGGTTGGGCTCTTTTGTGCCAACTTTACAATACACTCCTGGATGAACAGCATAGGTAGATCAGGACGCGGTCACCGCCTCCCTGGATTTCAAAGTTACGGAAAAAGGCGTTGGGACGGAATAGGAAGATGGCTTCATCGATGATGTCGTCTGCGTTGGATCTATGGGTTGTTTTTTCAGTGAGAGATTTTTGTTGGTGAGGGTACCTGTGATGGGAGGGCTGGACCACGGACTTTTGATTTGATGGGGATGATGGAGGTATTGCCGATAGAGCGAAAGTCACCCGTGTTGAAGTTGGAGTGGAAAGCCTGGATGGTAGTTGGTTTAAGTTCATGATACCGTAGACAGCTGCATGCACTCACAGGCATGGTTTACACACAAAAATTTATTCTTTCCAGAGGAGATCAAGTGTCGTGAAGCTCCATGAGAGCACATGCTGGAAGACCCTTGTCAGGAGTTGGAGGCTGGAGTTTAACTTACATGCTAGAAGCTGGAGCTCTTCGTATTCCTTCATATTCTCCTGTAGGATTTTATGGAAGTATTAAGATGGTGCATTGAGATCATTGCAAAAGGAAGGTATACCTGAAGGTTCTCCATCAATTGCAAATACTGTGGATACATTGGGTTAAGATTGTTATTTCCATCCATGACATACCTTAAAGAGAGTATCTCTGGGCCACATTGTCTCCGATTGGCTGGACGCCAGAGCCATCAACGTTTCTGCAACTGTAGCCTCCCACCCTGAATAGATGAAAGATGGAGTAAATGAGATGTTGTTTTCAAATACGTGTTGAAAACCCGAATAAAAGAAATTATTTTACCTCTGCTCATGCCGTGGCTTGCAACAAGTAGCTTTTGGATGGATTGAAGAATATCATGATCTTTACTGTAAACCACGTAAGCTTTCTCTTTTACGAAAAAAAAAAAAATCTTACTCCATGTCCTTGAGTTCATTAATGTTGTTCTTTCCGTCTGCTTCTTCGCCTGCAAGAGGCTCATAACTTCCACCATCCGGATTTTTTAAATTCGTTCTTTTGAAAACAAGTCAGTTATTTCTCAACCACGTCTTGCTCACAATGACTTTCGCATATTCCCCTGCACAGCCAACTCCTTATTCAACTTCCGTCTCATCTTCTCAAACCGTTTCAACTTCATAACCTCATCTTTTTGTTCTTTCAGGTTATCGCTGATTTTTTCAAAGTTGTTGACTGGAACCCTCATAAGATCGCGTTACAGAACAATGCGCCTACCCATGACTCCGACAAAAATATTTCTAAAAATGAATGAGCCGAGCCATACCCACGAGATAATGTAGAGTGTGACCAAATCGGATCAATAAAACGTGCTGCTTCACGGTTCAGCGGATCCCATTGATCTAGAGTGAGTAGCTGGAAAAGAGTTTTGAACGAGGATCCAATGTCTCTGAGAAGATAATGTTAATTTCTTACTTACTAATCACATAGTACGTACTGGAAACTATCCCTGTAAACCAATTTTTCCACACGAGATATTGTCCAATTCTTGTAAAGGTATATGCCAACAATCGCATAGATGTATGCAACAACGATCACGAGAACTGTGATGTACGTCATAGACTAAAATCAAAGATAAACATTGAAACACTACCGCAAATCGCACCTGAAAAGCATGAATAATCGTTACCCACCACAATTTTCAGGTTCGCCGACCGCAAAACAATCTTAAACACTCTGACGATACGGAATGTCCTCCGATTCCACTCCAAAAATCCTCGAGAATTGCTTTTCTGCCCCACTTAAATCCATAACTTCTGATATCATAGACTAACAGTGCTTAATGAAAGACTTTCGGGGCAAACACATACAATAGCAACGAGCGTACAATCAGCATGTTCCACCCGGATTGCCAGAACTCCTCAAAATTATCGGTCCACTTTAAAGCAATCTCTATCAAGTACATGAAGAACGCGAATAAATGTAAAACACGACAGAATGAAAGAGTGCCCAGTAATTGTTCTGCGTTTTCCATAGTTCTTCGTAAATTAGATATCGAATAGCTTGTATTCAAATAACCTATCTCTACGCCCATAAATAATGCATCTGCTAGAAGAAGGATCCAGACAAAGTTTGAAAAGTACGGGGCTTCATTGTTAGCGTTATGCAAAACTTGCCAAAAGCTTACTTTCGACTACCCATCCTGCCCATGCACCGATGGGAAGAGAGTTTATGTTTCGTGTTCTTGTTAACCTGCGGTCGGTCTTTTGCACTCCATCGTTCTCCTTCTGAGAGCGCTTAAACACCTACTCCTGTTAGACGGACCTCGTTCTCAACCGCCTTACTTGGAATTTGATAAGTTGATGAGGGTTCTCCAAGAAGAATTTTAGTTCGAGCCTTGGGGTCTGAAAAGCTGCTTAGTTCTGACCATGATGGCATGGCCTTTACCTGCAATGTCTCTAATGTATGTGTTGGAGCCGCGCCACGGCTGTTTTGGACATTGTCCAGAAGCTGGAACTCTTCCAGCAGCTTTGACCTGAATATCTTTACACAGCATGTTTGAATATCATCTCTATATCCTTGCATATCGAACATACCGTTGTCCGAGATGAGAGGTCATGGAATGTATTCTCTGGTGAGGTCGACAAGTTGTTGTTCTTCATGATTGTCAGGATTGTAAGTCCCACCCAGTTTTTCTGATTTTCGTTGAAGAGAAAACAACGGCATGCTCGTGCCTTCAGATCCACTGTCGCCTGTCTGGGCGGATTGGTCTGGTGAGTAAACAGTGAAGGAATGGGATAAAGTATTAATTTGATCCTTCATAGGAAGCGGAATTCCGATTGACACCTACGCAAAGTACAGACATAGACTTCGTCTTAGAGCTGTTGATCAGGTTGTTGAGAACCTGTTGCATCTGGAGTTTCATTTGAAGCCTTGGTGAGTTATAAACTCAATTCTTTTCAAGTAGAAGTAACTCATATTATTAACAAACATAAAAAGGACGTCAGCAGAGCTGCTCCCAAGGAGAGTAGATGACGGCACAGCAAAAATACTGGGTGCATTCCAAGAGATTCACCAACGAGATCAAACCAGCGCATTGGGTGCCCAGTGGACCAAGGTGCCCTTCCTTCGCAAATGGATACCCACGAGCATGCACCACAACAAGTGAATGCCACTCAACTGTGATTTTGATGACAATCCTATACGAGGGATTCGGACAATGATGATGGAGACGGAGGCTACGATACAATAATAAAACTGAGTACGCATTCTGTTTTCGATGAGTGATGAGTGAAGTGCTTTGTTGTAACGTCTGGAGTCCAGAGCATAGGTTACCGGAAATTCGTCACCGAGCACTTACAGCATTCATCTTCAAATGCGACGCAGGCATTATTCCTCTGGTAAGTTGAAGGTGGCAATACGGGTTTATTCTTACTATCCAGACTCATTGCAAACGATCCGTCCATTCTGGAATGCTTGCTTGTGGCGATAGATGACTGCTGTCGAGGCCAAGGCGGATGCCTTTAACCTGTCATGAGCATTGTCAAACTACTTAAGGCGCTCATCACGTAATGTTGCCATCATGAGTAAACTATTAAAGTCTTATAGAACGACCAAGTTAAGCAATACCTGATGCGTAATAAGCCGCAATATTATTGTCAAAGCTTGCGATGCAGAATTTGCGGACAAGGAGTTTAAGGCATTATCAAAGGAATTGATTCAAGATCTGCAGAACCATCAAACTATTCCTTTCAAAATAGTTGAGAACTTTAGTGAAAACCACTTTTTAGCACTTTCCAAGATTTTACACTTCAAAACAGCATTCCAGGAAAACTTGGTAGAACACATGTTAAAGGTTCTCTGACACTAAATTTGAAGTTGACTAACGATTGAGGTTAGAGGATAGTTCATTTTATGTTAAAGAGTCGGAGTGGAAAGAGTCAATTCACATTGGAAAAGCCGACAGGAAATGCCTGGAAATGTTGGAGGAATGAATTTACGGGCACAATATGGATGATGAACTTGCTCTTTTCAATCAAATTAGAGGCGACTTTGGCGCTGAAGTATTCCTTCAAGAGCGAAAATTATTTATGTAGATGCACGCTTTTGCTTCTCATGAAAATTAGGCGATAATCAGCGGTTTCGAATCCGTAAACGACAGCCGATGCAGGCGCTCCATTATTTATGTTGACTTATTGCTTAGAGATTGGGTGCAATCACTACGCAACAGTCTGACCGAATGTCAGGGGTGCGTGTTTTTTTTTCATGCACCTTTTCTTTTGACCTCAATCGAGGTTCTATATTCCCGTCATTTGTTTGTGATAAATTGCATCTAAATGCTATGCAGGACGCGAAAGCAACCTTGAAAGAAAATGCAATTAAATGTCAAGCAGTAGCGTCTGCCTGTGACTACATTTACTTCAAAACCTTATCCTCTTTACCTTCATCACATATTTCCGCTGGCATCCTCCGAATCCTTCAAAACTCGGTGGCGATCCTACCGTTCACATGCAAAGCATGATCAACGATGACACATACACGCCAGCAGAGCTTGACGAAAAGCTGAAACAGAAGTACTGAGTCCTTTTCAGAAGATGATAGATTTGGTTGAGTCTAAGTCTTCGACGACGAAGATGCTTTTAACTGTTGAAATATTAATGGAAATAATGCTAGATCTTGTTGGCAACTTGATGTCGTTCGCAAAGGTATAAAGATGTTATTAAATGCCCTTAACGTCTAGACTCCATACTTCTTTTACGATGCTTTCAAGTGGATGCAAGGAAAGCCTTTTGGTTATATCCCGCGAAGATACATTCACTTTACTTGTCTGAACGGATTGTCTTCTCCGGAGGAAGCCCTTTTTGTCTCGGATATTTTTACGAGAAAGAACACGACGTTTGCCGTGGCAGCACTCGAGGTGTTCTATCAAAACATTGAAATTTGGATTCAATCGCATTGGACATTTCGAGTTATGGCTGATTTGATCGTGGTGGCTTCCCTGGCTTCCCTTCTTACCTCAGAACATAGCAAGGTTTGACATTTCCTGTTTCCATCCATTACTTATTTGTGTGGCAAATTCATAAGCTTCGCGAAATATCGCAATCATGTATAGAAACGATTATGGAGAGGAGTCATGGAGATTCTTTACTGTCTTTAGCGGCTATTATTCAAGGCAGGTCGGCCCGACGTCCCGGTGCGGTTCTTCTATCTAGTGTATGTCAAAGATTGCATGCAGAGAGCGAAAATTTGTATATCGAGTTGCTTATCACCGGACTCTTTCATAGAGATGATCGGTGTGAATCGTTTTTTTTTAAATGCAAATAACGTTGAAAGCTATCAATACTAAGGTTGTTTTATCAATAGGATACATAGCTCATGCTTGTCCGATTTACATGGCCTGTTCTCGGAGCATTCCGCATCGCCAAGGCTGCATGCTGGTCGCTCTCCTGTAATTTCTGTTGATACCAGTGACTTTTTGGTAGAATGGGAAGCATTTATTAAAGTTTGCCGAGAACTGGAGGCCGCAAGAGCAGATTTAAAAGGTATAAATCTACCTTTCAATCATCTGACCATATTGCTTTAGATTCTGTGGATGAGGGTTTGAGGAAATACGAGCATTTACTTTTTGACGGCAATTTCTTGGATGTTCTCGATTTTCTTCAAACTTCACCCCAAAGTATCTCGAGAGATATCTTTTTCAGTAGAAAAACGAATGTAGCAATATTTTTTAAGCGTAAGGAAGAATTTTGCTGGGCTTGCTGACCATTCTCTACCAGACCTCCAATCCGCAGATTTGACAACTCAAACGCGGGCATCTATCATCATCTTTTGGCTTATTTCCTATCGATTTGGAATTAATTGACCTCGCTCACGAAGATGAAAGGTCTCCGCGATTTTGAAATATTTAAAAAACTTGTCTTCACTTCCGGCGATATGGGTATCAGCAACAGCGATGATGTTGATAATGAAGCTTTGCAGACGGGCTTTCTCAGTTTTTGTAAAGGTAGTAAAATTCATTTGCTCTTTCTCATTTGATAGGTGCGACCAATACGCGTCCAGAGGAATGCATAGCAACTGCGTGGGATTCCGCCTTGAGTGATATGGTCACAGCACGGAGTTTCAATCAATTCGAAGTTTCCTTTGATATTTTGGAGATATGCAATTACCATAGTACGAGTATCAACTCACTAAATCTTTCTACCGTGTTCCCGGCTCTTAAACGGTGAGATCAATACCAACTCAGAAAACTCTAACTATGTATAAGTTTCTTGCTTGTTCCGCCTTCAAGCGGAAAGGATGAGGAGTTACTTGCTAGAATCTTAGAGTTCTTGTCGGGGCTACCGTCTTCATCGAATGCCTTCGAAGGCCTGATTGAGAGCGCTGAGGCTATAGTTTCAAATATGCTGTTAAAAGTGCTGAAAGAATCCTTAATCATAGAAAATGGGGTCAGGACATTTAATAGTGTTAAACGGCGAAACCTGAATTGCAAGATTCTCATTTTTATTCGATCACTTCTGGATACAGTCGGTCCACCTTTCTACGACATCACAGCAAAAACAGGCTGTGCCACAGTAGTCATTGATTACATTGAAAGCATAACACAAAGCCAAGATTTCGACGCACATGCTTATTGCGAGGTTTCTGAAGGACTGGAGTTCCTCTTAAATTTCGTCTACAAGGTAGACCACAGGTATCCGGAACGAAGACTTTTCGAGATCAAGAAAATTACGGAAATGTGTGTCAAGCTCATGCACGATCTTCATGGATACATGACGAACCTAGAGAAAAACATATCGTTTGCATATAACAGAAGGGGGCTTTATCGACTCGCTGCTCTCATTTTGAGAAGTAGCTCAAGACGTTTTCTTCAATGTACCAGCAAAATCACGAGGAATGATTGGGAGAAAATCTGGACTCATGACAAAACATCGACTATATCAACAATCTTTTAAACGACGACGAAGACTTATTACAAAAATGTGCGGTTGGAATGCTCGGAAATTTCATATTGATGCCCCAAAGTTATGATCATTTAATGCCTCATTTAATATCCATGGCATTTGCAATCACCTGTGATCCTGAACGCGATTCAGGGTTGAGAAAGGAATGCCTCCTCTTGATCAAGAATTTTATTCTGGCGTTTTGTCTTGACCGCCATGATGGTTTATCTGATCTGAAGAAAGTCTCGTCAGGTGTTTCGCATGAGTCACTTGAAAGTGTTTTGAGGACTTTTGAGAGTTGTGGGTTCTTTGAGCACCTTGACCGTATTATTTCGGGACATGAAGGAAATGCCGTGTATAGGCTTGCTCTTTCGGAGCTCCTCCTAGTATTGAGTTACTACTACCCAAAGGCAATGTTTGAGCAAATGAGGCTGAATTGCGGATGGGTGCTATTGGAGGAACATCTGAAGAGTGCTATGTCGCCGACAATACTATTAGATGACTCTGCCGGCAAGAAACCTTTGTATCTCCCCACGCTGGCGTGGAAACAAACGAACATTCTACTTTCAGATGTTTCTATACGCATGGTAGAAAATATTTTCGAAATACTTCGTCTTTGTTCGTTCGACCAACATGATACTGTTGTATTCTTTGTCAACCATACCACCTTTTTGAGTACCGTTTTTCAACTTCTCCACAATTTCCTTGTCAAGCATTCGACTTATCCAAAGCCCCGTCTTGAATTCCAAGGTCTTCAGATTTTGGCCGAATGGTTGTGGGTTTATTCACAGAAACGCGGAGCTGACCTTCAAGCTCATTTTGAGGATGGGCAGCCGGGTCTGAGTATTCTTGCGTGGGCGTGCAATCGGATATGTGAGAAGATTGATTATGGGAATGGGATGGCGACCATTTATTTATCAAGGATTCTGAGCCTGCATTGCAGTGAGCTCGTGAATTTAAACCTTGACAAAGCCCTGTCCTTAGAATCTCTTGGATTGAGGTTGACGAGGGCGCTTGCGGAAACATTCCTGGAGGACAAGTTCAGCAACACTGAGGCCATTATGGAGTCTCTTTTGATTAGTTTAGAGATATTGACCAGTCGATTTCATTTTGCTAAATTATGTGTTTTTTAAGGGTAATAATTGACTATTTTCAGGACTACAATATTTTTTAGAAAATTATGTAGACAGAGCTGTTCAAAAGGGGACGTCCTATTTTAGCAAAGCAAGGGTTTGACTTTCTTTTCAAAGCATGCCTGTTAACCTTGTAGATGAATGTCAGGAAACAACCTTTTAATATGCAAAAAGGACTCTTCAGAATTATTTCACTTCTTCGACATATGATTGCAGGATCGTCTAACGTTATGGTGAAGATTCTTGCTTAAAGTATTTTTTCTTATACTGGCAAAGACCTCTGAGTCATCTCGTGCAATATACGGACTACTTTACAACGTGCTGTGCTTTTTCGAATCCATAGAGAGCAAGCTCATCTTGGAATCCGTGTTGGCTCTCCAAAACCTAGTCATCAACTCTAAAGGAAAACTCCGAGGTTTATTGAGTACGGCGAAAGAGAATCACCGCCATTCTCTCATGGAGATTCTACTTTCTTTGGTGACAATATCGGATGAGAACTCTGAAGTATTCGCGGCGTCGATTGACTTTTTATGCGTGACTTGTGCTTCCGGAAATCTTGTCCTTTCGGCTTACTGGGTAATTTTTTAAAATTCAAACTATCTGATATCAAAATAAGCATATAATTTCGTCCCTGGATGATATGCTTACCAAAGCGACAAGATCGAAAAACTCGAAAAGATTTACTGCATATATTAAGCTGATGTATTACGCCACCTTTTTACCCGAGTGTCAAGCACACTGTGCAAAGGCAAAAGGTCAGACATTTTTCTACACTGTTGTCTAATTCTGCAGGTTTTCCTCACCACCTTCTCCACGCGCTTTCTCTTCGGCCCGTAAGCCCCTATACGCTATTGGCTTTACGGCAATTTTGCAAACCTCGAGATAGCAAGTCCTTTTTCGTTTCAAACAGTAAGTATCTCTTTTTACATCTATATCTCTGAGCAAGTAGATATTCTCGAGCATATTGCCGATCTACTAGAAGCGCCATCGACACAGTTAAAAATCTTAGAGCTTTGCTTATCGTTTATCTGGGATGTTGTCTCGGATAGCGAAAAGGTGCTTACAACCAAAATACTGTTCTGACTATCTACAGGCAAGAGGTGCTGTATCAAAACATTTACGGCTTAAAGATTCGCTGACGTCTTTATTGGATCGACTGCGAAAAGGTATTTTTAGATGTTGGTATGCGTGTGTTGAATGTCGACAGGTCAAGTAAAATATTTGGATGCAAAGAAAGGCGTTGCGTTGGAGCAGAGCGTAAAATCACTGCTAAATGGAGTTTATTTACATGAATACGAAAGTGGATTTGCACAAGCTTGAGAGGGTATTCCGAAAATGTCTATCAGTGTTTTTGCATCATCGCATCACAATTATGCTTTCTTATCGTCTTCTTCAGAAGAAGATTCCTCTTCCCTGTAACTTGTTAGACCGCATTCAACGAGAATAATATACCATGAAGCAACTTTCCGTTTTGTGACCTTTAGAACGTTTTTTTTTTTCATTGCAACTTAATAGATTATGGATATCAGTTAGCGACAACAACAAGACGTTCTAGAATTACCTTTGCTAATAGTTTCTTTCACCGTGTCCAAAACTTTACTGTGGTCTTCTGCATACTTTGTGTCGTCAAACCGAATCTTCTTGGCTTTCGGTTCCTGCATCGCCTTATCAATCTTCTCCTTGACAGCTTCCAACTTTCTCTTCTTGCGCTCCGGTTCCTTCTCAAGAAATTCGGCAAGTCTGTATAAAGTAAGTTCAACAACTGATAACTTGCAGTACTTTTTAGCATCGTTGACGGTTTTGAGACGGCGACCAGACAAATCCCTGCAGGCCTCAAAGTTTGTGGTCTTCTTTGAGGCCATCTTGCCTCCCTGCGCCCTGAGCATGGAGCCGAAGCCGCCCTTGCCACCACGGAGACGGAGTGGCTCATCGTGGCTCTCATTCTTGCAGTTGGGTGCCATGTCGTACGGTTTGATAGATCTGGCAATTCAAAAGTTTGCGGTTCAAGGCAAACCAGGTCATTGTAAAACTCTCTACATCAATAAAAACAATACACAAACTTGCAAGGAGGTGAATTAATGCTTTTATTTAGTAACCATGCTCCACCTGCTTAACATTGGCGTCAAGTCATTCATTGAGTAGTATTAAAGCGTTGCATCGCAAAAATGAAAAAAAAGCGCACAGCTATTGCATGCTTTCGGCGGGTATATTGAAGCTGCAGGCATTTAACTAATGCATTGACGTCGTTCGAGGAAGATCTTGAGTGTGCAGGGTTTTAAAAAGAAATCTCCTGAGCTTCTATCGCCCGTCTGCGGCTTGGTTGAATACTCCAATGATCACCATGCTGGAATCGATAAACCTGCCGACGCAGTTTTGGACGCAGGTCAAATCAGTCTTGTCCAGTCCAGCCTTGATTCTGGATCCTGCGATGCATTTGTCCCAGCAAACGTCGGTGTATGTGTGAACTTGCTGTTGAAAGTTCGCCCGCTGTTGTTCTGCAGCAACAAAGGTTGACATCTCTTTCAAAAGACACACATCATCAGCATTTCGCCATCTATGGTCACTGTTTCAATATACCTTTCCTCTCGCTTTCTGTTAGTTGCTCCATATCAATCTTTTCTCGTTGCACGTTCTCAAAAGCGAAATTCGGAAAGCAAAAAATGCAGATAGAGGACAATCCGGACGGGGCAAAGAAGGCCTCCCAGTTGCTATCGCCTTCACCGAGCACGTCGGAGTTGTCCATTAACAACTCTCCTGTTCCCAGCGTCGAGGATACTTTAAGGGACATAAGGCCGAAGTTTCCACTTATTGGGCGAACAAAATCAACAAATCTCCACTTAATCCAACTGTACCAACAGATGGACCCGAAGAGATCATTCGGTCTCTAGCGAGCGCCAATATCTCTGGAAGATCTTCGCTTTCCGGAGAGGGGAGTCTTTCAAATCTTGCGGACGCAGGGAGGTATCCCTCGTTGAGTTTAGCAGAGCGCATGGCAGCAGTCACCGGAACCGCTGTGACATCCGAAAGTGTTGCCGCATATAATAAAGGTTGGAGTCATTGAAGTAACCTTTATAACACGCTTCAGTCGACGATGAACTTCGGACGAGCTTTCTTCTGAGTTGAAAAAAAATATTTGAGGTCATGCAGCGATGTCTGGAGCTTAGGAAAAGTAACATGCAGGTTGGTAATAGCAGACGGGAATACTTATTCTAATAAATTCCCGAAGGCAAGCTTGCAATGCCCTGGAGATAATCCTAAGGATGAAGATGACTGGCCCATTTATCCTCCTCCTCCTCCACCCGCATACTACCCTGGAAGCAGTGGAGTTCCTATCCCCCAAGAAGAACCCGAGGAGTTTGATGCTGCTAAATGTGATATTCCTGGAGCGCACAATGTTGATATTGTTTTTGAAAAAGTACTTACATCATTCAGTTTAATTTTAAGCTTGGGAGTAATGGGACTTACCTCGTTTATGATGGAGGTTTGAATTTGTACAATCGCCAGTATAGTAATTTCTATCATAGATATGGATGGTACACCACTTTTTCCCTTCCCCACTATTGCGGAATATTTCAAGGATCAAGATTACATTCTCAATTCCATTTCGGATGGTCCCGTCAAGAGTTTCGCATTTCGTCGCTTGAGATATTTGGAGAGCAAATTTCAGATGTACACCCTATTGAACGAATACCAGGAAATTGCAGAGGCCAAGGTTTGTGGTTGTGGTTTTGAAGTGTTTGCTCTTCTGCTATTCTCAGCCCTTTTGTTTTTAACTATGGATGTTTCTTCATCAGCGGGTGCCCCATCGAGATTTTTACAACGTGCGAAAGGTTGATACCCATGTGCACCATTCTTCTTGCATGAACCAAAAACATCTTCTTCGATTTATAAAGTCCAAGCTGAAAAAGAATTCAAAAGAAGTGGTTATTTTCAGAGACGGGAAGCAGTTGACTTTAGAGGAGGTGTTCGAAAGTCTTAAATTGACTGCTTATGACCTCAGTATTGACACCCCTCGATATGCATGTAGAAGAAAGAGCATCTTATCTAAACTAACGTCACCAGGCCCACAAGGATTCATTTCATCGCTTCGACAAATTCAATCTGAAGTACAATCCCATTGGAGAATCCAGGCTGCGTGAGATTTTTCTGAAATCGGATAATTTCGTGAAGGGCCGATATCTTGCTGATCTTACGAAAGGTAAAGTTTACTCCAGTTAGGCTTGGTTTTGTGCGATGTTACGGTGCATATTCTATTTGCTAACTAAGCAAAGAGGTTACAAGTGATCTTGAAGCCAGCAAATATCAGATGGCTGAATATAGGCTGTCAATTTACGGAAGGTAAGATTTCTAATCTTTAATACGCCCTCTTTTCCTTTAACTCCTATATGTTAGAAACAAGGATGAGTGGGATAAAATTGCGGATTGGGTTGTTCACAACAAGCTTTTCTCTCATAACGTGCGGTGGCTAATTCAAATTCCACGACTCTACAATGTTTACAAGGGCCAGAAGATCGCCAATAGTTTTGAGGACATCGTCAGAAGTGAGTTGGATTTTTTGTTTCAACGTTCTAAAGCAGCATTGGTAGACGTTTTTGAGCCCTTATTCGAGGTTACAAAGGATCCGACTTCTCATCCATCCCTTCATATTTTTCTGCAACGAGTTATTGGTTTTGATAGTGTTGATGATGAAAGCAAGCCCGAGAGGAGAACGTATAAAAAGTAACGAACAATTTTATCCGTCTCTAATGTCCTTAAGATTCCCAAAGCCTAGTGAATGGACGATAGATGCCAACCCACCTTATACATACTATCTTTACTATATGTATTCGAACATGTGCACATTGAATGGATGGAGAAAAGCGCGGGGATTTAGTAAGAGAGTAATGCTTTAACCTCTAACTTTTTGAGATACTTTCTTGCTCCGACCGCATTCGGGAGAAGCCGGAGACACCGATCATTTGACTGCTGCCTTCCTGACCTCTCACAGCATCAGCCACGGTATTCTTTTAAGGAAGGTTCCAGGGCTACAATATTTGTAAGATAACATTCAGCTTGCTTCTCTGATACAACTTCAGGTTCTATCTGGACCAAATTGGAATTGCTATGTCTCCTTTGTCAAACAATGCCCTCTTTTTGGCTTACGAACGAAATCCATTCTTTACCTTCTTCCAACGCGGTCTTAATGTTTCGTTATCAACGGACGACCCTCTTCAATTCCATTTCACGAAGGAGCCACTTATTGAGGAGTACAGTGTAGCTGCACAGGTATAGTTTGATTCAACGGATATCACTAATTTTGTAGATTTGGAAATTATCGTCGGCCGATATGTGTGAGATTGCCCGCAATAGTGTTCTTCAAAGTGGTTGGGAATTACAGTGTAAAAAGCATTGGCTTGGGGACTCGTGTTATCTCCCAGGACCTGCAGGAAATAGTAAGTAGCCCGTAGGAAACTTTTCTAACTTTTTTCCAGCCATCCAAAAGACTAATGTCCCGAACATTCGCTTAGCCTACCGTTATCAAACGTTGATGGAAGAAAGGTACATGGTTTTCGCTTCCTTGTGGCAGTCCGTACCAAAGCCTCTTGACATGGAGGACGTTATGCAAGAGGAAGTTCAACCGGGAGTTGCTCCGTCAATCGATGCAAAACAGGCACCTTTGAAAACGAAATCACCACGTATTGCCGGAGTTCCTTCCCATTCCCCTCGATTCTCCCGGAGCCTCTGCTTAACTCTATAATGGGAACTTCTTATGGAAGCGATCGATTGACCATGCCATCGCCGTTACAGAGTGTTATACCTAGCCTTGAGGAGAATGCTCCCTTCCTCGCGCTCTGTGCTCCTGCACTTCCGGTCATTCCAATGGCGAGCGCAGGTTCTTTCTACCCGCAACAGACGAATGCGGATAGTCGCAGACGACTTTCTGCTGATCACTCTCCGCCTAGGACAAATTCTGACTGATAATATTTCATGTTGTTGTCGCCAAACACTTTTTTATAACACATCAAAATAAACACTGAAAAAACCTGTTCCGGACATTTTTCGCATTTCGCCCAGCATGCAGATTGTCGAAGTCCTGCAGGCTACCCTATCACCTCAGCCGAATGTCCGAAAGAATGGTACTTACGTCTCAACGATTGAAGCTGTATAACTGATAGTTGGTTCTAGCTGAGTCAGCATTGGCATCCATGGAAACATCTCCTGGATTCTCCTTATCGCTTTTGAATCTTTGCCAGAGTGACGGGGTTGATCCGACTGTGCGGTTTGCCGGCATCGTTTACTTTAAAAACTTTGTCAAGAAGTACTGGAAAGATGTCGGTTTCTACTCTGATTGACGCATACTGAGATCATTAGGATGGAGAAGCTTCAAAGATCAGTCCGGATGAGCGGGCTGCCATCAAGGCTGCAGTGGTCAATGGACTCGGTGTTTTAAGGGGAACTCTCCAGTTGCAGCTGAGCGAGACAGTTGCCTTGATCGCTGAGGATGAGTTCCCGGATAGGTGGCCGACTCTTATCTTGGTAGATTTAAAAGTCACATTTTTAGTCTCTACTGACGTCTCTAAGGAATTACGACAAAAGTTAACTATGGAGGATTACAGCGCTAACTTGGGCATTTTGGAAGCCCTCCATTCTATTTTCAAAAGGTTTAAACTAGTTTTGTAGTGATACGTTAACAAGAAAAGATGGCGTCATCAAGAACGAACAGATGTTTTGTTCACCGCGATTCTGAAAGTTCTGCAGGAGTTTTCTGAGACCTACTTGCTTTTCTTCAAGGTATTGTGTAGTTTTTTTCCATCATTGTATATTTTAAGTTATTTTCCGAGCATTATTGAATGGATAAATTAGGCCACCGATAACTTGATTGACAATAATGCCCAAGACGGCAAAGTGCTTACGGTGGCTTTCCAGAGTCTTCTCCTCCTGATGAAGATCTTCTATTCTCTCAACTGTCAAGATCTTCCCGAATTCTTTGAAGAGAACCAAGAACAATTTATGGGATTCTTCCAGAAGTATCTTACCTACAACAACGAGGTGTTGAACAGGAGTTCGGTATGTGTTGTTTGCTTCATTTTCTGACAGTGTAGAATGACGAGGAGGCTGGTGTTGTGGAAAAGGTGAAATCCGCTATCTGCGAGGTGATTTCCCTGTATGCTTCGAAGTATGAGGAAGACTTTCCTAAGCTTCCTGACTTCGTCCATATCATTTGGAGCATGTTGACGACATTGGGGCCTCAGGCGAAATATGATACAGTTTGTTGAAGTTATTACTATCATGTTCTCAATCTTAACTAGTTGGTGTGCAAATCTATGGATTTCTTGACCGTGGTGGTTAGACCTGTCCGTCACAGAGCTATGTTCGAAAATATGGAAATCATTCAAAACATCTGCGAGAAAATCGTCCTCCCCAACATTACAATGAGAGGTTCTACTGCTTTTGTTCCCCTTTTTTCTGACTCAGGATAGATACAGATGAGGAGAATTTTGAAGATGGTGGATTTGAAGTTATCCGACATGATCTCGAAGGATCTGGTTAGTGACTTTTGTATTTATTCACGATCTAATCTTCTCGAAGAGTTCGAAACTCGCCGAAAGTCTGCCACGGATTTGATTCGAGGGTTATTGGAGCATTTCAGTAATGAGATTACTGGTATTATGACCAACTACCTTACATTTTACTTTGATGTACGTAAGACATGCTAAGGATATATCTTCTTACGCTTTTTAGTCATATTTAAAAGACCCTGTTAACAACTGGAGGTCGAAGGATACGGCTTTATACCTAGTTATGGCACTTGCCGCCAAAACATTTTCGAATCTAGTCAGACCACTCCTATTTTGTATAGTTTTTGACTTCTTCTAGGCTGGAATTACAACAATGAATGAGCTTGTGGACCCCATCCCTATTTTCTCAGTTCATGTCCTTCCGGACCTGCAATCTCCTTTTGGATCTAATGTTAAGGATATCATCAGGATGGATGCTCTCAAATTCGTTGTCACTTTCAGAGCTCAGGTATATTTCTCTTCACAGCTATCAGTGTTAAGTGAATTTTTAGTTGAACAAGCAGCAAATCATTGAATTGCTTCCATTGATTGCTCATCATCTTACATCACCCAACGTGATAGTTGCTACTTATGCGGCGGTTTGCGTCGAGCGATTTCTAATTTTGAAGAAAGACAACGCGTTTTTGTAAGTTAACGGTCTGCGAAAAATTCTAATATATCAAGGTTGACCAAAAATGATATTAAGCCTTTCTCAAGTGTGATGTTTAGAGATCTATTCGCTTTGATCTACAGAGGAGGTTCGACCCCAGACAAGGTTGCTGAGAACGACTACGCGCTAAAAAGTATTTGAATTATCTCTCTTAATCTAACGACTCTAGGTATTATGCGAATAATTGCTATTATGGCCGACGATGTGTTGGAGCTGGTTGGCGACCTTTTAACCAAATTCAACGCCATTTTGGAGATTATATCTGTAAACCCTTCGAACCCGAAGTTCAACCATTTCCTATTTGAGTCTTTGGGCCTGTTGATTAGGTACAGTTGATTTTAAAAATTATACCTGAAGATCTGTAGAAATATCAGCATTTCGAATCCTGTTTTGGTTGAGCAGTTCGAAGCCGTTCTTTTCCCCCCTTTCCAAGCCATCCTCCAAAAAGATATCTCCGGTAATTTTTCGTAGGCAATTGATCTCATATTGATAGAGTACACACCTTATGTTTTCCAACTTTTTTCGCAAATGCTGTCGTTGCATCAAGAAGCTGGAATTCCCACTGCTTATGAGCCGATGCTTGCACCTCTTCTCCTCCCTCCGCTGTGGGATTCCCAAGGTACCTACAAATGGTTTTAAAAATTACATTGCTTATACTGCCTCAAGGAAACATTCCCGCTCTTGTTTCATTACTTGAAAATTTCCTTGTAAAGGGGAAGGACGTCATTATCCGGAACAACCAGCTTCAACAAATCCTTGGCATTTTCCAGAAGCTGATAAGCTCACGTCAAAACGACACGTATGGGTTCGAACTTATTGAGACGGTTTACGAAGCATTTCCAATGTAAGACTTAATACATTCTTTATATCTGACATTGTAGGGAAATTTTGGCACCATATCACAAGAACATATTTATGCTTATCCTCCAGCGATTGATGACTCGTCGAACCCCGAAGTTTACAAAAGGCTTTTTACACTTGTTGAGCGTGTTTATTTTAAGCGAGAATGAGAAGTTCAATGCCGACACGCTGGTTGATATCTTCGACGCTTTGGAGCCCGGGTAAGAAATTTCAGACGAGGATGTACTTAACCAAAGTAGCCTTTTTGCAAAAGTGCTGAAGTCTGTCATCATTGTGGAGCTCTTGACACCCTTCCACTTGCCTGCAGATCGCAAGCTTTACTCGATTGCGTTTACTCACTTGCTTACATCGTCATCTAGGATGTTCACTGGTCCCAACCTCCCTCTATGGTGAGCGTATATAACTGTATTCGCACTCATCTATTTCACAGCCCGGAGGTTATTGATGCGGTTCGTGCGCTCATTTCCACTGCTGATGCAGAGCGAAAGCTAGATTCTTCTGGAGATGAGAGAGGAATTGTTGATTTCGAAGATTATGGATACCAATCCACCTTTGTCAAGTTATCGTCAGCATCCAAAAAGCGCCGCGACCCTACCGTGTCTATAGTCAATCACAAGCAGTTCGTGATGGAGCAACTTATGAGCCTTAGAAATATGCCCAAGGCTGGTGTGTTGCCTCCAACTGTGTTCTCGTCGTTGGGTTAGAAGATAATTGAATTATTAATAAATTGTCGCATGGAGAGAGAGACGGAGAATAGTGACAATGATGCGAGCATCTGGGAGCAGTTCAAATCTGGCGTTTCCAACTTAATCCATGCAGCTGCCGAAAGTTTTCGCCAGCTCAGTGACCGCTCTTCAAGTGGGAATGAAGTATGGTTTCTTGGGAAGATGTACAATGGATTGAAGGAGGAAGCTTTCATGGAGGATTTTACAACACGGTTATGGATGACTTATCGACACTCGTATCCGCCTATTAAGCCGAGTAGCTTCACGGCGGACATTGGTTGGGGATGCATGCTTCGGTCTGGACAGATGATGTTGTCAAATGCGTTTATGATGCATCTGCTTGGAAGAGGCATGTTGCAAACTTCTATGGTGGCCCATGCTAACCCTATACCTACAGAGTGGAGGCTGAAGCAGAACCTACCAGCACGTGAGATGAAGCTATACGTGGAGGTACCATTCTTGTTTTGTTTACTCCGCTTACCTTATAGACCATATCATGGTTCCTTGACTCCAATACCAGCCCATACTCCATCCACCGCATCGCATTAATAGGAAAACAGTTTGGGAAGGAGATAGGGGAATGGTTTGGCCCGTCGACTATTTCACAAGTTTTAAAGTACTCTCCTTCTGCTCACGGCGTTTATTTACCTTTCCTCAGAGTCCTGCTACAAAACCACAAAGAATCTCCATTGGCGCTTCATGTTGTGAATGACGGTGTTCTGTACCTTGATGAATTAAAGGTGACGTGCGAGCAAAGGAGCGATGATGGAAAGAGGATTTGGTTGCCAGTGTTGGTATTGGTTCCGTTTCGATTAGGATTGGATTCATTAAATCCTCTCTATATTCCACATGTGAAGGTTTGAAGATATGTGAAAGTGGCTTTCTGACGGGGTCTTCAGTTTTGCTTTCATTCATCGTTTTGCATTGGAATAGCTGGGTTGGTATGAATGAGGTGATAGTCTTTTAATCGGTGGTTAGCGGAAAACCAAATTCGTCTTTGTACTTTACGGGATACCAAGGTTTGATTTATCCTCAACCTTTTCGCTAAATACTGGCTTTAGGCGACAATCTCATTTATCTGGATCCGCATTATATGCGTGGTGGTGAGCTAGTTCTATTTTTGCATATTACTAAGACCCGACAAAAGCCGTTGAAGTTAAAGATGGGTCTTCGTATAAGATTGAGGTTTAGATTATCTGTAGTGTCTACTAATATATTTCTCAGGATCTTTCTACATATCACTGCTCAACAGTACGTTCGATAAACATTGAATCCGTCGATCCCTCCATGGTAGCTGCATTTTACTGCAAAGACGAGCTCTCTTTCCGTCATTTCTTGAAAGAGATTCATCCGCTGACTGAAGGCAAAACACCTTTATTCACAATTCAAGAAAAACTTCCAGATTTTCTCGACGCAGAGGTCATGTCTGACAATGATTCGTTTTAAACGTTGCCTTGTTCTCCCTTGATTTCTTATGCCCCCGTTTGTAATATAATATATGCAATAATAGCATATTCCACTATCAGAACCCATCCGATTTTGTAGTCGATTTTAAATTTCGCGAGTGACATAAGGAGTAGAGTCCCAATCAGGGAGAGAAGTAGTGAAAGACAGGTTGTTTGCAGGATGTTAGACGTCCCGAGGTAATAGGGATTCCCGGATGGTAATATCACACTGGTGGCTGTAACTCCGACGCCAAGAAGGATATCTGAAAGGAAAGTAGTGAGCTTATCATAACGTAGGTGGCTCTCACTCATCATCGGCGAACCAAAACACGCGCCTAATGCCATCGCCGATGATCCCATACGCGCAATCGACAAGTTCGTAATGAGATCTTTGCGCAGTAGTTAGTTAATGTCACCAACGAAGCAAATCTCACCTCCCAAACTGTTTCCAAGAGCGAATATCGTCAAACCCATCAAAGCATCATTGATTCCGAAAATAACCCCCAAAGCTTGCAAAAGCCCGACTAACTCGCTCGCAATGGCTGCATATATAATATTATAACATGCGACGATTAATGATACGTACCATAAATCCAGAATATTGAAACAATAAATCCGGCTGCAGACATTAGCGCTAGCTTACGGATTTGGATGGATCGCATAAACTTTGTGAAAACAACGCAAAATGAAGCACCCATTCCCAAAGAAGACAGCCAAATAAGTGCGAAGGTACCGAAACTCGCCCAGCCTAAAAAAAATATCAGGTTTAATGACATACACGAGGACTCACGGGCCTGAATAAGGGCTATCAGTTGTGGACCGCAAAAAAGTTGAACACCAAGAATCCAAGCATCGGTTTTTTCTTTATCTTCTCTGATGCTATCGCCTTCTTCGGAGTTAAGATCGGTGTCATCTTGATTAAGTAAAGAGAGGGGTTCGTCCGGATCGATCAAAGTCATAGTGTCCTTCAACGACGATTCAACTTCTTCCGCGTAAGCCACAGGAATAGTTATACGGAGCATAAAAATGATAGGAAAGGTTAACACCCCAATAATTTTCTGCTGAATGGTCATGGCAGGCCAGGAATAGTACGTCGGCATCAGGAAGCGGTAAATATCGGTCAAGGGGACTTTGCCGGCTATACTGCTTGTGCTATTATCACCATCCAATTCGTTTATAGTATCAAGAGCTGCGTAACTTTGATTCAAAGAGCCGCCACCTGTAAGGTCGGACAGTCCTCTCAAGAAAGGAAAATGTTCTCGTGCCAAATGAGGCACAAAGGCAGAAGTTGTTGTCAAATCCTCATCGTAAAATCGATCCTCATATCCAAGTTGAATGCTTTCATTTCGGTTAAGTGTGGTTTCTAGGTTGGTTAGATACGATAATGCTTAACATTTTTACCATCAGCGGATTCATGGGCCAGGGCCCGCGTTGCCGCTTCCAACTGCTGTAAACGATGTTTACTCTTTTGGTGGATAATATGCCCTATCACAACGACAGATACGTATGTGATGTACATGAGCATCATTGAAATGCTTTCAAATAGTGTCAACTTTCCGTCCCGGATGATAAGGTAAATGCTAATAAAATTTATCATCTTAAATATTAACGCTAAATACTTACAGGAAGACTGTGAAAATAAGAAAAACAATATCTCGTATCAAAGGTCGTCTATGGCGTGTCAGACCAAAAAAAAACAAGCAAATAATAAAGTACCTTGGCAAGGTCGCTGATGATGATATTGCAACGGCTCCCACGACAATAAGTGTGATAAATAGCGCTGCTCCCAACAATTCACCCAGCGCCAACATTCCAGACCCAGATCGCATTGCCGAAAACGTTGCAAACATATCAGGAGCACCATTTCCAAGGGCAGCCAGAGTAACACCCGCCACAGTCTCTGTCAAGCCCAAAAGCTTGCTCATGGAGGACACGTTTGGACAAAAGAAATCACCAGAGGTCGTTCCGAACCATACGAATAGAAATGCGGCAACGAATATCTTCAGAAACGAGTCAGTCGCTAGAATGTTGGTAAAAGGCACTTCACCATAAATCCCGTGGAAAGTCCTTGAGCACCTTGCATTGAACAGAAATGCATTCTCAAAAAGTCAAACTGCCCTGACGATGCTGGACAATGCTCCCTCACGAATGCGCATCTATCCGCAACAGTGACATTCCAAACGTCGTGGCATTCCATCGTCTCTAGAAGGTATGAAGGTTTGATGGGAATGCAGGAATTGTCGCTTCATACCATGATCTCATTGATTTGTAGTACAACGACACGGTATATATTCAAACCTAAGAAAAATGAAGAACAGCAACCCTCGACAGGGAATACCGACGGATGCCCCGTAGATCAATACAGCATTCGCCAAAGCTACAAAGTCTGCTACAGGAAGCAAGGAAGAGAAAGGATGTTCGTACGCTGCGAGCGGGGATCTCAACCCTCTCAACATGATCCAAAGCTTACCGATGAGATGGGCGCCTGGACAAACGATGCCATTGCCCAAAGAGAGAGAAAAGTCATCGATTCCAAAAGATGGATCGCCTGTTGGAGAAACTTGGGAGTATCCTTCACCACAGGTACTTCGAAGGGTTATGCATTCGACTTATGTTTTGCAGGGATTCTACAATGCATTGAAGCGAAAGGGTTGGGAAACTCCAGAAGGTGACATTCCCACTATGGTCGCAATACACAATTTTCTGAACGAAGCATGCTGGGGAGAGATCATCAAATGGGAAAAGAAGTATCACTGGTGAGCATCCGTGAGCTTTCAGCACGCTTATTTCTTATTAGCGACTGCCAGGATTTGAAGCTCACAAAATTCCGTGGAAGGCCCCAAGACTTAACACCAAAAGCCTGGTTTTTGGGAAAGTTTTATGGGTATGAATACTGACCAAAGTAGATCTGTATACTTACTGTTATAAAGAGCGGATAAACCTTTTGACAGACACGACTGGACCGTAAATCGATGCGGCCAAGAAGTTCGTTATGTCATTGACTATTATTCCGGACACGACGAGCCTGATTCCCCCGTTTTCAACGTCGATGTGCGACCCGCGCTGGATACACCATCAGCAATTTGGGACAGGGCAAGAGACGCGATTAGCACAACCTGGGCAAGCTGGTTTTCAAAGGAATGATAATAGCGTGCTATTCATGGAAAAGTCTTTTCAATAGATACAACATTAATTTAAGTAGCCCCGACATTTCTACAAGAGTTTAGGTGAATGATGCTAAGCACTTAGATACCTCTGCTCCACAGCTGCACGGAATTTTGTCCTCTTCAATTGGGAACTTGTAGTCGTATGTAATCTCCTCGCCCTCCTTAATATCTCTATTTGCATAAATTACAATCTTTTTTTCGTTTTCCACGCAAATGATTTTCGCGTTGCAATTAGGCTATTTCAACAGTGGCCGTTAAACATTAAGGAGGAGTGAAGCGTCTTACATCACAACAATGGTTTATAAATCTTGCAAGATTCCCTGTCTTTGTTGCATCAATAATTGTATCCTGGTCAACTCGGAACAAATAACTGCTTCCAATTCCAGATTTCTCATACATCTTCTCTCGATGATCTGCAACCTTTACAACTGTCAGTCGAAAATCAAAACATAATCATTTACCCTTTGTCGAATAATCTCTCCAATATACTCAATAACAATATCATTGTTATCAATTGACTCCATCGCAAACAAACCCCAATCGTGAATACAACTCTTCCCGAACGTAATCGTTTCTTCCTACTCTTCAACTGACTAAACTTCAGAATATCTGTATGACTCGTCTCCAAGCTAACAGTTTGCCCAGGCGCCGTAACAGCTGGTAAAGCTCGATAGCCTAATGCAACTGCCGATAATGCACACGGGCACACGTGATTTAGCTTTTGACGGTTGAACTGCTGCAACAACAGGAGAGTATTGATCCTCCATTCTATCCGTTTTCAATCTCCTCATGCTTTTAGCTTGAAGACTAGCGAATCTTTTCTGGATGGCCTTTTCTGTTTCGGAGATTCTGTAAAAACCCTCTGTACGGGCGCTTCCAGTCCGATGGCGTTCAAATATGGTTTCGTGTTCCGTCATGTCAAAAGTTCCAATTCCTTTTGCAACTTCCTCCAGAATCACCTCTCTCAAGAACCGTAAATCTTCTTCGTTCCTATCACATCCCATGCCCATGCCGGTGATCAGATCAATGTTGCTAAAATCCAGAATCCCTTTTCCTTTTTCCCATTTTCACCATTGACAGCGGGTGCTAGGCCTACATCCGTGGATTTTGTGAATGCCGTTTTAGCCTGTAAAGCTGCCATATCCACCCAAAAGTTCTCATCAAGACTATATTCAGGTGACGGAGGGACACCACAGGCACTCTTTCTGGTCGAGGTAAATGGACAAATGGCTTATCTTTAGCTTCTGGCTGCACCCTCTTTTCCCTTTTCGGCCGTTTGACGCGACTTGACGACTTTCGTTTCGACCTCGAAAGTTGGCCTGCGGGAAGTCTCTTCAATCAAAGCGGGGATCGGCTCAACATCCAGGAGTTTCTGGTTGGTTTTGTGTATAGCGCGTCGAGGACCAGCCCGTTCAGTCCTCGCTATCGCGTCAGCAGCTATTCCTACGTGTTTTTCTGGTGACGTCTCTATTTCAAACGTTCCAGCCGATTCCGTGTCAACCGGTGTAGATGAAGCGGCATCCTTGACGATCTCAGATTGGTCATCTGATTCCCCGGTTTCGCTTTCACTACTCGTTACAGATATCTGCGAGTTGCTTTCGACTGGGCTTTTTTAAAACCTCATCTCTTCGTAAATCATTCTGAGAAGATTCTTTCCGGAGGCGACGAGGAAGCGTGGAATCAAAGTCCTCTGCTGCAGAAGAGTCCGGGGACCTCTCTCGCTTTAAATTCCGGCCACTCCTCTTCCTCTTAGGCATATTTTCTCTTTCTCTTTCACCAACGGATTCTTTTAAAGTCACAACTGTTTCCTCCGAAACATGTCGCAACTTTACCGGCGGATCCACCTCTTCGCTTGAATGACGGATGCTCAAAATCTCAGCAGTCGGCAAGCTCTTTTTTGTCAAGCCCATGTGTGCTTCGACTTCCACAGATTTACCCCTCTCATCAGATGGAACAATAGTGCCCAATAGAGTCTCAGTCTTCGCTGCCGTAAACTCTGAAATGGGATACTTGTCGATGAATTCGTTGACGAGGGCATAACGATGAACGTGAGATGTCGGTTTTTAAATATTCCCGTAAATCACGTGTGATAAGAATACTGGCGCTGGTTACCACGCGCTCATCTTCATCACTGCATATGATAAATATGGAGATTAAGTAAATGAAATCTATAGCCGGAAGATAATAAAGAAAGTAATAAACTCTACCGATTATCATGTGAGGGACCTGTTAAAGTTTTCAATCAACAATCGTGGAGAAAAATATAGACTTACGTCTTGGGCGAACATTGCGCTGATATGCAAAAGAGTCAAAGTGTTTTAAATCTCTTGGTGAGTTATGGGGCATCATGGAATCCCGCGAAGTTGAAGGCCTGGTCCCATTATATTTGAATCTCTATGCGTGTGATATGCCGATTCGCCCTGATTCTTTATATGGGTGATAAGCCGGTGCTGTCCTCTATGCAAATGATGTGGTGGATTCACATGCCTTGCATCCCTATAAGACTGGTTCGGTGGAATTCCTTCTAGAGAATAGGGATAAGGCTGTTGGTGACCCATATCCTTAGAGTCCCTAAGTGGATGATTAGTTGAGGCCACTTTGTTTTGATCTTTATGTTGATGATATTCCCACTGGTTCCTCTAAATGGATAAAAGACAGGCGGCACATCCATTGAACCTCTTTGCGGATTTTGTGGTGAAACCATACTTCGTGAATGATGCGCTTGAGGCCCATCGCGATAGTCTCTACGCGAATGAACATCAGGCATCGTCTCTCGTGAGTCCCTGTATGGAGGATAAGCCAGTGCCATATCCTTGGGATCTCTGTAATTATGGAAGGCTGAAGCAACCTCTGTGGCTCTCGGTTGGCTTGTGTTTGAGCCCCATCACGCGTCAACTCTCTTGCGTCCCTATACGGAGGATGCGCTGGCGCAGTCTCCTTAGGTTCTCTGGATGAATGTTTAAGATAACCATGAGTAGAATCCGCTTGACCGCCGTCACCAAAAGATATATATGAATGTTGAGCAGACCCCGTCCCTCTAGAGTCCTTATACGGAGGATGAGAGGAAGCCGCATCCTGGGTATCTCTCTGTGCCTTTGAATCTTGGTAAGGTTGATCTGCAGTACATTCATTCAAATCTCTTAGTGGTTGTGTTCGCTGTGGAGCCACCTCCTTCAAGTGTCCGCGTCCATCCTGTAAGTCTCTGGATATTTCTTTCGAGTCTCTGTGCAACTCCTTCGAATATCTGTGCTCCTCATTACTAGTCTGTGGGCGATGTGGGACCGTTTCCTTCAATGAATCATCTTTCGAATCTCTGCCAGGTCGTGCAGGAGTCCCTTCCCTCGAATCTCTTCGCGTACTCTCTGCCGAATCTTTAGGCAGACGCATTAAAGTCAGATCTCTTGAGTCTCTACGTGGATGCTGTACTGGCGTCACATCCCTGCGTGTATGATGCCGTGAAGAATCTCGTTTGTCTTCTGCACAGAAACTTAAAAAAGGCGAAGTTTGAAAGTATACCATGATTCGAATTCACTTGGAATCTATCGGGACTCCGTTTTTTTGAAAAATCGGGAGTCCTATTCCTCCAATGACTTCGACTTCGACTTCGCTTCTGCGGACACTTCGGCTTCGGCTTCGGCTATGGTGGCTTGTAGCGCTATGTTCTTCGTATGATTCACGCCTGCTTCTACGATCTCGATCGTAGTCCCTTGAATCTCTATCCGATTTCCGACGTTCATCCCGATGCTTTGGCTGATAACGATCGATGCATGGCTCGGGGCGATACGTATCCGTTGAAACCTTGTCTGCGGGATAAGTGTCCATAGTTAGTTGTCTGGACTGGAGGTGTCCGTTCCCGATTTACCTGGCCGATACATGTCCGTCGCGAAATTCTCAGAAGCTCGCTTCCCTGTCTCTCCAATGTCAACCGAGACACTCCTGGATCTGGCCTCACTGGCTGTATAGATCCGTAGGGGAGCTTGTTTGATTTCTCGACGCCCAAGCTCGGGCATTGTTAGTTCGGGTGGTGGTTTCGATGGTAGTGACAGGTCCAATTTCTGACGATGTTAGTTCATAAGCAATATTATATTGTTACCTTATCGATTGCAGCTTTATGTGCAGCTTTCCAAGGAGACGGAATCTAAGTCAAAATCAAATGTTAAAGCCATATTCGAAAGCAAAACAGAACATAAACGGAGAGTAGAGTTGACTTACTGGTGGAATTGATTTTGGAAGAACTGGAATGGATATGGTAGGCAGCCTTTTCGCATTCGATGATGATGAAGGTATGCTCGTGCTGCCTCCTATCGCTGCTGGAGTCGACGAAACGCTGACTTGCTTTTCATTTGTTACGGGCGAAACGGCTTTCGAAGGGCTTTTTAAGTCAATTTCAAAGCCCAGGGCAGACGCAGATGATAAGAAAGGCTTTACGTCCATCCGCGGTATCAACGTTGTGTCTAAGGGCATTCCATCATCCTTCTTTGGTCGACTCTCCGTTGCGTGTTCGATGGCTGTTCGACACTTGGCTCCAGTGATGTCAAACTCAACCTTCACAACAGATCCACCAATGGAAGAACCATTCTCTTTTTTGATAGCTCTCAAAGCTCGGTTTCCAGCTTCCTGAGGGTCCCCGCCAAACTCTATGATAGCAATTCCTAAACTTTGGCCAGTGCCTTTGCAGGAATGCAGAGTGGCTCTTGTTGAGTTTTCAAAAAATTCAAGGAGCTCTGATTCGGGAAGACTGAGGGGAAGGCCTGTGACGAGAACTTTGTTGGGATATGAAGGTTGAACCGAGTTCTTGTCATGCTTACCTAGTGCTTCAGCCTCTAAACAAATAGACTTGCAACAACTCACCTCCCAGTATAAATACGTAAGCTCCTTCACATATCGCATGCGCTTTCCGTGCCCGTGCCTGTCAGCCTTCGCCATGCGCGGGTCCTCCGCCCCTGAGGCAGCTACCTCCTCCATTCAGGATGTGATGTGAATGAATTGTCAGGCCCTTCTCCTTGTTGCGTTGTTCAACGTGCAACCAACAAAAGTTTGATTTTTGAGACAGGAGTTCATCGTCGGCATGCAGCAGCCATTGACCCCTCCCCGTCGAAGCACATCTGCTGTCTCACAGCAGTCAATACATGATTCGTCAGGAGCAGGACTTCGTAGAAATATAACTTCTAATGTTGGTGGAGTTGGAGATGGGATTGCGAAGATGGATGTGACCGTTATGACATCAAGGTGAGTGTTCTGTGGCTTGACTGGCTGTTCTGATCCGTGGATGCGTTAGGGGTGCTGTTGTTGTCCCATCCGCTCCTGATTCGCTGGTGTCTAGCGTTCTGGCAGCTGCATCGCAGTTACTTACTGCTAAAGGGCTTCGTTTGAGCTCACCGATCGTCATTGCCCGATCTGAGGAAGGAGCTCCCATCAGTTTTGATGCTGCGATTGCGACAGCTTTACCCATTAAAAAGGTATTCTATTCGTTGATATATATTGCTCATGGTCATCCTTTAGACTCTTTTCTGCCTATTGGAGGATGAGACTGCGTCTATTCCTTTGAATATGCAGAGAATTTATGCCGGTGGACTTTCTGCATCCGAATTGTTGTCAGCCCAACAGCAAGGAGCGGCGGCGGCGGCCACTAACTCGACGGGTCCATCTGGAAGCTCACTCGCATCTAACTTGGATGAGTTAAGAAAGCGTCGTGCTGTGAAAAGGAAGGTAACTACGTCCTCTGCTCATGAGGCGTCTCAGGAAGACCTTTATCTTGAACTTGCTGGCGATGCTATTCTAGAGGAGTTTTTACCGAAAATGACGTTAGTATTCCCGGTTTTCATTATAAATGGCAAACCTCTAAATTGGTTTTAGCAATGAAGAAGTGATTTCAATCCCTCCGCCTCCGCTACTGTAAGTAATAAATGCTATGTTGCGTCCAATATCTCAAACCCATGATGTGTTCAACTGAAACACTTGCTCTCTAGTACTACAGCCGAGGTTCTGCAGGAAGCAACGTATGTTTGGGATATTGTCTTTGTAACTTGGCGATGACGCAAAATATTGACGCAAATATGCAGGCCTGCGCCGTCGCCGCCACCGATCCCGCCGCAAAGAAGCAGCGGCGGACCACCACCACCTCCCCCTCAGCCGCTTTCCCTAAATTCTCAACCATCTGAGTGAGTGAGCTACTTAACTAGTTATTTTCGCTAACCAGCCATTAAGGGCTAATGGAGGTCCGCCACCCCCTCCGCCGCCTCCTTTGTAAGTCATGGCCCTTATGAGTTTGCTGAGATTTCACAAGAGTGTTATTAATGAGGTTCGATCCATCAGATTTGGAAGCGGGCCACCCCCTCCACCCCCTCCTCCTCCTTCTCCCCCAAGCTTCGGTGGGCCCCCTCCACCACCACCTCCTCCACCGCCGCCGCCATCGTACGTTCTTGTGACCTCTACCTTGCTCATTCTCACACTTTCAAATTAGGTTTGGAGGAATACCGCCTCCACCGCCGCCGCCACCGCCATCGTACGTTTTCGTGAATTATACCTTCTCGTTCTTACACTTTTATTATTAGGTTTGGAGGACCACCGCCTCCACCGCCACCACCTCCCCCGTAAGTCCACAAATCGATTCTTGACTCTAATCTCATGCATTAAAAGGCCTGGTATGGGTGGACCACCGCCTCCGCCGCCACCACCGCCACCGCCATTGTAAGTTCTCGAATACTCGCTGGCTTCCTTTTTGCGGTTAGGTCTGACATTTTCTTTAGTCTAGGTAGCGGCCCACCACCTCCTCCGCCACCTCCGCCTCCGTAAGACTTCACTCTTCGTTTACTTTGTTTAATGTTAATAATGATATTTTGCAGACCCAGTGGCGGCGGCCCACCTCCACCTCCACCACCTCCACCAATGTGTGTTTCTTCTCTTTTCTTAAAATTTGGCGTCTTTTCTTAGCTTGTCTAAACTACCTCATTTCTTCTTTTTCCTTCATCAAAAGGCCTGGAGGGGGTCCGCCTCCACCACCACCACCTCCGTAAGAATCAACATTATATTATATTTTTTTGCGATTTTGATTTAAACGAAGAATTATGCTAAATGTATAACAGTCCTGGGTTCGGTCCCCCTCCCCCACCTCCTCCGTAAGTTAGATGACGATGACCTATGATATATTCTAATTGTTTAGGCCTGGAGGAGTTCCGCCCCCGCCCCCACCACCGGGAGGTGCCCCACCTCCACCAAAATCAGGCAGCGACATGCAAGCTGAATTGTTTGCAGCGATCCGTGGCGGAGGAAAAAGTCGATTGAAAAAAGTTGCGCGCCCCGAAAAACCAGTTGAAAAGCCTGCCGGGCCTACAAAGGAGGATGAAGAGATTGAAAAGAACCACTTATTCATCGAGCTTTTGGGGCACATGGAAACGCCAGGAGGAAATTTGGAGGAATTGACGGATAAGGCCAAGGCGTCAACGCAACCAGTCGTGGTTTTATTTACACCTTGATTCGCCGTAATTGGGTGAAAGGGTTCCGTATTTTGGATAACCTGCCAAAAGATCCGAAGAGACAGCCGGTGACCGTTTTCCCTGGCCGAGAATGGACGAGTGGAATTAACCTGGACGATATCAGTGAAGCGGACCTTAAGAATAAGTTTGAATCGGGTGGTGTTGTCGCTCGAGTGCATATGTACCGATTCGACCAAGCTGCTAGCTCGCACCTTCTCGACGAAATTGTTTTGACCAAGGACGTTAAGTTTCCGATCGCACCGAAACCTTTCACCGACCCTGAGCCACCTCAAGATAGCTCTCTTGAGAACCGACGCAAGTGGGAAGCCTGGCAGATTAAAAAGTTGGAGTACGATCAAGGCGATTTCCCACAATTCAACATGATTTTTGGTAAACTAATGGCTCAGGATTCCACCACGACGTTTGTGTTTCAGCAACTGCAGACCACTATCAGCGCTATGAGGACCATGGCCGATAGTGTCAAGGAAACGTTTAGTGGGTTCTCGGTGAAGGAGTTGAGGTCAATCGTAGAAATCTATTCCGAACCACATCAAATCGCTCATTAAGCAGCTTCAAGATAAGAACGGCATCATCATTCGTGGAGAAGGTCTGAAGCTCACACCTGAGTTTTTAAGATCTCTTGACTTGAAGCCGCAGAAGGAGAAGGACGAGAAAAAGGTTCCGACCGCGTCTAATCCTACGTCTCCCACGTCGCCGCGTGGCCCGCTCCCCGGTCTTCCTCTTGAGGACCTGGTGCGCCTCCTTGAAGAGTCTTATGTCAAAGCCGGTCCCGACAACAAGCGCTTAAACCGTCTTCCGACATTCCATGGGCGCACAGCCAAACAAGGGTCAAGCTCCAACAATCCCTACATCTGATCTGATTCTTTTTTGAGTAAACTAATTATTATCACATTGCTGTTTGCGCATCCCAGAAATTTTGAATTATAAGCTTGAGCTCGGATTTAAAAGCATTTCATATATTGTTGAAAAAAAGCGGAGGAAATCAATTTAATGTGATAACGGACGTGTTTCCTCAGTGATGTTCATGATAAAGACTTGCTCATCTTTTCCACCTCTTGACGGGCTGCAGGCCCCGACATATATACGTATTGCGGGATATTGGTTGTTTCTTACCAAAAACGTTGAATGGCAATATAAAGGAAGAACGATAATTTGAGGTGTAATAGACATCTGTTTACTAAAAGACTCGTATAATAAATTCTCATAAATTCCCGCTCATTATCTATGGGGCACAGCGTCCTGGGAAACGGGGGTACAGGCAAACATCACGTACAGTGTATGCATTGAGGAACCATGCGAGGAATCGCTCGACTCCAAGTCCGCATCCACCGTGCTCGCAAGTACCGTACTTCCGCTGGTCAGTGAACCTGACAGAATATAGGGTCACTCCAAGCTCTTTAAGAGGCAAAAAAAAGGAGGGAAGTACATCCGAAAAGACTTACCAGTAGTAAGGGGTAGGGTCAATACCCTCACGTTTGTATCCAGCTAAAAGCTCCTGAAGATCCGAAATCCTCATACTGCCACCAACAATCTCTCCAACGTTTGGCATCAAGACATCCACACTCTCCGTCAACCTCTCATCGTCGGCACACCTCTTCATGTAGAAACTTTTAATCTCCACAGGGAAACTTGCATAAGAGAATGGGCCTGCCAATTGTGTCCGTCATGAATCGTTCCGGCTTTTCAGGAATGTCTTCGCCGAATTTGAAATCTTCGCCAGTCTTTCGTTCTTGACGCCATGCTCGTTGAGCCACTTGATGGCGTCAGAGTATTCCATCCTCAAAAAGGGGGATTCGGGACGCTGGAACTTGGGGTTCATCTCCTTCATGATGGCCGCACCTTCGGGGTCAGCAAAGACGCGATCAACGACACCCAAAACCTAAAGAGATACAGGTTTAACTGACGTTGCAGAAGTTTGTAGAGAAGAATCAAAAATAGTTGAAAAAGGTACCACACCATGCCCTCGATAAAGTCGAGCAGATCTGAAAAATCGATGAAGGAAAGCTCGATCTCGCAATGAGTAAATTGCGATAAATGACGACGTGTGTGAGACTTTTCTGCACGGAAAGACTCGGCAATACAGTAGGCATCACCAATGGAAGGCAAGACTGTTTCCAGGTAGAGTTGGGAGCTTTGAGTAAGATACGCCTCTTCGTCGTAATATTTGAATGCGAAAAGAGTGGATCCACCCTCAACTTGAGTTTGAACCATCAAGGGAGGGGTGATCTCGGTAAGATGTTTTGAGTTCAAATGGTCACGGAAGGCTTTGAGGACAATGTGCCTCATCCTAAGAGTGCTGGAAACCTTCTGGTTCCTGATGACAAGGTGTCTCAAGTCCAACAAGAGATCGGGGCTGGATTCCTAGATGAAGGGAGAATGATAAGTCTAACGAAGAAAGAAAGAATGTGCATATCCTAAAACTCACGTCGTTGAACTGGTTCTCAAAGGAATCCTCTCCTGCAGGTGCTTTTCCGATCATCTCCCAGTAGTCCACAACAAGCTCATGACCACCAGGAGCAGTCTTCCCAGGTGGCAAGGCTTCAAGAAGCCCGTACACCTTTATGGTGGATTCTCTTGTCAGAGTCACCGCATCGTAAGTATGGCACTTAAGCTGTTGTCAGCGAAACACACGCAAATTCATAAATGCATACCAGTTTGCCTTTAAGGAGACACTGCATGAATCCAGATCCATCCCTCAAAACAACAAACATCATATCCTTGCCCTGAACCCTCAAGTTATGAACCCATCCAGAGACAGCGACTCTTTGTCCGCGGTGCTCAGCTCCGCTACGAATCTTGATCTAACGCATTCGGTCAGCTTTAGATTTTAAAGTCGATATCTCACGTTCTTAGATTTAGGAAGACTCGCATCCTGAGTCAACACAACATTCTTTGCCTCCTCCAATCGCCTCGCCTCATCAGCCGCCTTCGATGCAGCTTCATCCGCATCCTTCGCAGCAGCAGCAGCAGCCTTCTGCTTCTTCTTCTCGTTCAGCTCCCACCCCTTTTTGGCTTTCTTCAATGCTGCTCCAGAGATCGGCTGGTATCCCTCTGCCTCCACCTTCCGAACTTGGATCTTGACGTTTTCATCGCCATTGACGGATTCCAGTGCGCGAAGGGGGGTCTTAAAGGGTGATGTCTCGGTTCCGGCTCCAGTAGTGTCGTCTCCTTTCTGCTCACACACGTAAACCATGTTGTCTAAATCTGATGAGAAAAAAAATGAATTTCATGATGATTTGGGTTCTTATCGGTTTTGTCTGTGCGAGGAAATGTATTTAATAAATTAGGCACTTTGCCTCACTTTTAATGGAAGAGATGAGCTGGTCCGGTGATGATAAGTTTTCTTCTTCCTTTATATTAATACACGACTGCATGCTCGGCGTAAAGCAAAGTCCTCAAGCGGAAGTAGTCTGACCCCATTGGTCCCTCCAACATCAATCGCCCACCCTGTCCACGCCTCACTACAACGCTCTTATTCACAAGAAGTGTTCCAGCCACAAACTCTGCATCAAACCCTTGATCAACTACTGCACGTCGGAATTCTGATAATCGGACATCGCCAACAATCACGGGAACACGTGACAGATGGTATTCCATAGGCAAAAGATCCAGAGTAGGAATGTTGGAGCTGACGGAAGAAGGTTTCTTGTCCATATCCATATCATTGTCCTCATTTTCTTTGAGAACGGCAGGGGCCGTATCAGCCATTTTGATGAATCCGGAGATGTACGCAATCTCATAATCATCCACCTAAAGTACAGTAAGCAACCAGGAGTGGCAATTTATAGAAACCTTTTCCATATTCAACGACGTGACCAAAGAGTCCGTCAACTTGATCTGAATGTCATGTAAAAGAATGTAAGAAAGCTTAAAAACTATATGCATTCTTAGTAGGTCTACAAACCTGGTAGACATTTGTCGCAATAGAAACATTAATCCACTCATCCTTCTTTGGGCAAAACACATCGTTCGTCAACGCATTGTGCTCCAAGCACAAATGATTCCATGCTTTTAATCGCTTCTTCGGTTCCATGTATAAGAACCTTATACATTAGTTGGAGTGAATCAGTAAGGCAAGGCGTACTAGTTTTCTTGGAGCAAGTTGCGAGAGAATCTCCTTTGTCGACCTCCCATCGATTCGACCTTCAAAATCGATGTAAATAACTCTGCACCGAACATTCACGACAACAGATTCCGTAATATACTTTGAGGGTGGTCCCGCCTCAATTTTAGTTGCCGGTGAAACAGCTTGTGGCATAGGTATCTACGAGTATGAGATATTGCAGAGGATTTTAAGGAAACCCGTAATATGTTATCATCACTTACCGCTTCTGAGGGATCATCCGCATCCGGTAACTCTCCAGCTGAAAACAGAGTCGGATCAATAACCTCTCCATAATCATCCACCCTCCGTCTAGGCTCGACACAAGGAAACATCTTGAAGCTCTGTGCCTGTTTAAAGTACCCCGTCGACCGAACAGTGTCTTTAACGTAAACATCAAACTGGTTTGAGCTAGTTTTTCCTTGAAGTTCCACATCTTCTTCTTCTTCACTTAAATCACTCTCATCATCCTCCATCATATTGCGCGTTCGAAGAGCTTCTTCGGCGGCCTCCTTCTCTTTTCGTGCTGCTTCCTTTGCGACGTACTCTGCAAGTTCTTCGCCTTCAAGCTCCACTGATCGGGATAACTGCAAGATCTTCAGCAATTGATGTATTTAATAACGTACTTCCAAAGGAATATCGATGGAGACGTTCGCGAGAGCATCCTGTCGCTGAAAAGATCCCCATTCGTCAAACAAACGCCTTGCCATCGAACCTGGGGGTCCCCGATCTGGTAGAATAATAGTATTTTCCTGACTCGATGACCACGTAAGAAACAGCTCACGCGCAAACCCGCAATCCAAACTTGGTAGTGTCGCAATAACAACCTTCGGTCCCCGGAATTTTTCCAGTTCCTTCAATTTATGTAACAGATTCACATGCCTGTTCACGTTACAGTTAACTTGCCAATACCGTAGTAAAAAGACTTACTGGAAATCAAACGGGGCTTTTCGATCCTGTGCTATCAGGGACGAAATACCTTCACCCATCCATTCCAGCATTCGTTTTGGCGACATTGATGACGGAGAAGCTTTGATTTTGATAAATAGACTAACGCGTATCTCGAGAGTTCAGGGGATGTTGACCAGAAACTTTCCAAAAGGTAAGTTATCTACAGTATACATTAGCATTCATTTTTAAGATACCAAAGCACAGCACCTCTAGAGATCTTGTGGCTGACTCAACGGGAATCAAGATATTTGCACCAGTCGATAAGGATTGCTGGAGAGTGTCTTGATGATTATTAACAACATTCAAGTACATCTGCTAACTTACTGAACAAAATCTCATCTCTCTGTCGTCGTCTTAGCTGAGTAACTAATGCATTAAAGCAATCGGTGATCAATATAGACGGCCGACTAAGCGCATCACTAAGAATTACAGCCTTGTTCAAATGCCTATGTTAGGATTAGCATTATTAAAAATTCAAAGGCATGCCTTTCTTTTATGTGATTATAATCGACAGCATATACGATTTCGTCCGTATCCTTTCGGATCTTCCATATGGTTCCTCCTAACGAATGACCTGCATTATACGCCGTGATAGTAATTCCTTTGCACTTTCCTACACATTGTGAGCCCATTTATGACAGTGTATTCATACCAGTCAAAGCCAACGGCTGTGAATATCTCAGCGGAACCACTTTTCCGAAAGCCAAATCCACATCTTGCAGACTGAAGGCATTGAAATCTTCCGCATTCCTTTTAGACTGATATGCATCGTAAAGACACATCTGCCCTAAATCGTGGACAGGATACGTCGCATATGCTGGGCAACTTAACCCAAGCTTTGTTACTGCATAACTTTTAAGGATTTTATTTAGATACAATATTATCTTTCCCAAAAGATGATTGCTTACGGATATGCGCCAACATGCCTCAGATCTGCATGGGTGAGAAGCACTGCATCAACATGCCGTGCAATGCTATAAATGGATTGTTTGCATCAGGGTTATGGGTGCTGGATTAATGAATAACTGAACCTGGACAAGGACTGAAGGTCTGCGGTGTCAAAGGTATCGCTCCAGCCGCAGTCAAGTAGTATACGGATGTCGTCTATTTGTAGCAAGTAGCAAAGGGACCCTTCATCTGTCGCTCCTGCCAGAGGGACAAAACGGATGAACGAGGTCATAAGGTGAGACTTATAAATTTTTTGCAACTCTAACGAGGCGAAAGGTGGTGGGTGTATGCGGTTGTATGGGGGAATGTAGTATGATTTGCATGCTTTAAAGTAGAGTACAATTGACCTTTTGCGACCGCCGTTTGGACTTGAGCGCGAGTTTTGCTGCGCAGGCAAAAATCTCGTTCACGCCCTCCCCTGTTCTCGACGAACATTCAAAGAACTTCTTTGCTCCGATCTCAGTCGCTACCCTTTGACCCTAAAAAAAAGAGAATTAAGTTTTAATATTAAAGTTTTGAATTACACGGAGGAGCTTACTTCTTCGTAGGAAACAGGCTTTAATGAATTTTGACGAAGGGTCTCGATGATACCAGCATCGTTTCTTAAGTCGCTTTTCATTCCAACTAGAATTCTTGGGCAGTCTGGAAGAAAGTGATTGACTTCGGGGAACCACTAGTGGTTCATGAACATTTAGTTTTTATCTACCAATAGCGATTCCCAGTTTACCTTATCCCTCACATTCCAGCATGTGGGAGGTTTCGAAACATCGTATCCAACAATCACCACATCACTTCCAGGATAGCTCAGAGGTCTCAATCTGTCGTATTCCTCTTGACCGGCCGTATCCCATAAAGAGAGCTCGACGCATTTGTTCTGGGTGATGATCGTGGATACAAAGTTCTCAAAGATCGTGGGCACATAGACCTTGTGCTCTTATCAGCCAACTGCGACGGATTGCGTTAGCTTACCTCTGGGAACTCTAGCCCTGAATGAACCATCAGCAGCGCTGTTTTCCCACATCCTCCATCACCCACCACTACAAGCTTCTTTCTGATCTTCATCATGCTCGCCTGATCTTCACTTTCTCTCGTCATCTTGGGTGGAGGTGTGGGGAGGTTTATGTCGATAATAAGAGTGTGAATGTTTTTGGAGGCAAGACAAGTGACAATTTACTGATGGGTTTGTTTACTCGAAAAATTCTGGATAAGGGAATGGATGGCTGATCAACATTACCAATCCTTCGACATGTTCTACGTTTTACAAATGCTTGGAGCGTTGAAAAACCTGAGCATTTGCTATCAGACCTAGAAGACTTCAAAAACAGAACTCGGTAGCCGTGCATCCAGGGGATCGAAGCTGTCAGAGACGTGAGGTTGAAAGTACTCAGTAGTCCTTTCATCTTTATTGATTAGAGAGATCGCGGGACCAAGATGATGCAAAAGACTCTGAAGATTGAGTTTTTATCCGTATAAGCGCCTTACGGACAAAGACTTACTTAAAGAAAGAAGGGAAACAGCACGAAGTTTTGAATGGACGTGGGTGTCATATAGTTCTGGGCTCAGAATCGCGGCTCCTCCTTTACGTATAGTCTTTTAAAACTGCTCAAGTCCTCAATTACTCAGATACATTATGTTTAAGTATATACAGCCGGTGGCGCTATGACGAGGCAAGAATTTGCCTGCAGGTATATACGTAGAAAGCAAGCGGAGGTCACGCGCACTGCGAAACGCAAAAGATGATTGCAATCCTATCTAGCCTGCGGCGTCCATTGCCATATCCCCCTTTGCTAATCTACCGATGCCTGTGTCAAATGTCAATCCGCAAAACGACCGCGGTGTTTCTGCTCAAAAGTATGTGTAATATCGTGATCTACTATGTATCTGGCTGGGAATTTAGAGAAGGAATTTTAAGAATCCTTCGTGGAAAATAAAGGACAAGGTATATTAGTTAAGGAATAGCGAGGGAATTATTGTTGTGTGATCGCTTTTTTGATGTGTTAACCATATCTTTGTCTTGTGCTGTTTCCGCAGTTTGTAACACATCAACCAAAGATGATGGATGCAAATGACGACGATGACTACGTCCCATACGTTCCCATCAAGGTGCGCATGCAAGAGAAGAGGCAGCGTCTAGCTCAAAGTCGTCGCTTTGTTGACAGATACGCTCATCTCACGAAATCGGATGATGAGGAGATTCCGTCTCAGGGCCGCGAGCAACAATCAGTCTCATGGATCAGGCCACCGAGATGAAAAAGCATGAGAAACCAAAAACAGAGCAAGAGATTGAACTGGAACAAATGAAAGAGATTGAGAAGGCTCAGACAAAGACAAAAGCGCTGGCATCAGACTATGAGCTGGCAAAAGGAATCAAGTATACTGAGCCTATGAAGTCAAGGTATGCTTTTGTAAAGATTGACTAGGATAAACTTACTTAGTTTGATCTCATAGCTGGAGACCACCTAGATATATTAGAAGCATGGCAGAGCAGGAGATTGCAAAGATCCGGAACGAGTTTCACATTGGCATTGAAGGCGACGACGTCCCACCTCCTATAAAATCATTCAAGGTTTGATTAATTATGATAAAACAGTTATCTGAAGAATCCGAGGACATGAGGCTTCCCCCTGCCCTCCTTGACCATCTAAAATCAAAAGGAATTCAAAAGCCAACGCCCATTCAGGTGCAAGGCATTCCTACGGTTTTAGCTGGAAGGGATATGGTTGGAATTGCGTTTACGGGTTCTGGAAAGACACTGGTATTTACTCTCCCGCTTGTGCTGTTTGCGCTGGAAGAGGAAGTGAAGCTACCGTTGATGGGTGGCGAGGGACCTGTCGGAATGATTATTTGTCCTTCGGTAAGTTTGGATTGTTTTAAGCCGGTGATAATATTTTAAGCGAGAACTTGCAAAACAAACTTGTGATGTGGCTAAGGCAATGGCACACAGTCTTCGGGTGTCTGGAAGTATGGAATATGCAATTCAGGTTTTAAAGAAATTCACAATCATTCAGATTACCCTGAACTTCGAGTGTTATTATGTATCGGTGGTATTTCGATGAATGACCAAAGCGAAGTTTTGAAAAGAGGCCCGCACATTGTTGTCGCAACACCTGGACGTCTTAAGGATATGCTTTCCAAAGGAAAAATTAACCTTGATATCTGCAAGTCAGTTTACATCTTTTCCTTTCTTTTCTTACTAATTCGGCTAGATATCTGTGTATGGACGAGGCCGATCGAATGATCGATATGGGTTTCGAAGATGATGTTCGAGAGATTTTGTCGTATTTTAAGGTATGCCATCTTTAAAGCTATTTTAATTAACTGTCAATAGCATCAAAGACAAACAGTGCTTTTCTCGGCGACGATGCCAAAAAAAATTCAAGAATTTGCCCTTTCAGCGCTGATTCAACCTATTGTCGTTAATGTCGGCCGTTCTGGTGCCGCTAGTTTAGATGTCATTCAGGAAGTTGAGTACGTGAAGGAGGAAGCGAAGATGGTTTATCTTCTGGAATGTCTTCAAAAGACGGCACCGCCGGTATGAAGGAATGAATATGTGCGTATTAACCTTTAGACTATTATTTTTGCGGAAAACAAAAACGATGTGGATGATATTTATGAGTATCTTTATTAAAGGGTTTGGATGCTGTTGGGATTCACGGAGGAAAAGGTTTGTTCTCTCTGTATATAGTAATTCATCGTTTGTGTAGATCAAGAGGAGAGAGAATTTGCCATCCGCGCATTTAAAGAAGGGAAGGCGGATATTCTTGTCGCAACAGATGTTGCGAGCAAAGGTCTTGACTTTAACGCCATTCAACACGTCATTAATTACGATATGCCGAAAGAAATCGAAGATTATGGTTTGCTTTACTTTTTCCACATTATTATTCTTACATGTGTCAAAGTCCACAGAATTGGACGAACAGGTCGTTCCGGGAAAACCGGAATTGCTACAACGTTCATCAACAGGAATTGCCCTGAGCAGATTTTGCTTGATTTAAAGCATCTTCTTATAGAGGCGAAACAGAGGGTACCGCCTGCTTTGCTTGCGATTGAAGATCCTACCGAAAAGTTCGCGCACATGAAAGGAGGTATATTTTTAAAAAATCATCTATGGTTATGTCTCACATGAGCTTTCAGTTCCTATCGAATGTACCTTCTGCAGTGGTTTGGGGCATATGATTACAAACTGTAAGTTTACTGTTGTAATTATCGATGTTGACGTGCGTTCTCAGGCCCGAAATTGGAGGCACAGCGGAGACAGGCTATGAGTGGAACAATATCGAAGCATGTTGGAGGTGGTGATTACTAATTAAATAAATTATTAATTTCATGAGCGTGTGCCTTTCTCTTTTATGATGTCTTCTGCTATTCATGTTCCCCCTATAAAAAAAGGCTCTATTTATTCCTATAAGATTTGAAGCTCTATTCCAAACGCTTTTCGAGGAATTTGCTTTAATTCTGTCATCAATCCCAAGCTATAGACAATTCTTCGGTATTGCCCTTCGACCTTCACGCCAATACCCTGATTGATAACAAGAACACGTCAACTTTGTGAAAGTCTGGAATAATAAAAAAACGTCTCACATCTTTCAAGCTAAACTTTCCTTTCAATAAATGCCCTTCACTTGGAGAGTATTCAATCCCAACAGCCACATCAGAGTCATAACTGTAGACATTAAATTGATAGCTGGTTGACATTGTCGTGTGAGGGCTGACGTTCGTGGTGTAAGAAGAGCCAACATGGCCCATCATCGGATTTGCGGCAAACGTGATAACGGACATATCATTCTCAGACTCGTCTCTGTATTGAGCACCGCATGATACTGTATAAACATTAGGGTGTTAAAGATAATGAATTTGACTCACAGCCACCACTCCGCTCCTTTGCCGTATAATAAACCTCTCCACCTAACGACCAACTAGAAACCGGAGTTTATGTAGTCCAGTCACGCCAAATACATAATCATCGGAACAAAACGAAGCCTCAACACTAGCGTCATTAGTCTGATAAACGACTTGCGTCGACACCTTGTGACATTAGCCATGGCGATAATGGCATGCCTACCTGCGAATAATCCGTATCCCACGAACTTAACCAGACAACGATAACATTGTATTTCTGTTAAGCTTATGAAAATAGAGACACTCCAGCCTCGCATCTTCAAAGATCCTTCCATACAGTAAAAATCGCTGCTCGTCGGACTTTTCCGCCTTGGGACGACTCCGAGACGTCCGTTCCAGCAACTCATTAGGACTAAAAGGTGCATTTAGCCCTAAAGATGAGAACAGGAACCCCGCAGATCGTTGCTTGGGAAGGCCTATTGAGTACGAGCTTTTGAGTTGAGGTGATATTGACTTTGTGAGAGTGATGGAGGCAGTTTCTGGACATTCGAAATGGAGGATATCTGATGATGGGATCAGTCGTAATGATGGATGAAAAGGGAACCTTTGGATCGTCCAGTAATATTGGAGAAGAGCCTGTCGTGGTCAAATCCAACGGCTCGGGAAAAGTAGCCATAACAAAAGGACAGATAATCCAACATTATTTATTTACAAGTTTTGAAGTACGATTTGAGATGGAGATGCGGGGTATACTCTTGATGAGAAGAGAGACTGTTTTCATCAATTCTAAATAATCGGACTCGGTTGGCTCTGCAGGCGCGAAATAGATTTTCTCATACTGTTCACAGAATAGGGTCTAGTACGTGGTAAGAGCAGAGTAAAGAAAGGAAAAAGGTTACCCCAAAGGATGGATCCACAACATGGTTTCTAATAAGATACTTGATATATTGTCGAGAAGTTAGGCGTGTATCCCTCCGGAGTGCAGGATTAAACTGAACTGCTGCATTTTCTTGCATAATTTTACAAGATGTACCAGACTCGTTAGACTTACCTACTATCTCCATGGTTTGGCATGCAGCAGTGCGAAAGTGTACAGGATGTTGTGCTGATCCTGTTATTATACCAGATCAATATAGTGCTCAACTGAAAAAAAAAGGTATTTAAAATACTGACCAACTTTCCCCCATCCGTTCATTCTACGATCCTGATCTGACGGTTTGGCCAGAGATCTAATCGAGGCAGCCTTCGAAAGTTCACTTTGAATATATCGATGTACAGTCTATCAAAATCGTCAATATCATAAGTGTCAAAGTTATTCAAACCTTGGGAAGGTCAGACTGGTTTATGGGAACATATAGTTTTGGAATATCCAGAAGCGAGGCCTGGTTCGATATCTTCCTCGCTGACACAATAAACAGTGCCCCGCCAAACTATTAGATATCAGAATTAGCCTGTCATAATAAACTTACCAACATAACCATAGCACCTCCTACAGTAAACACATATCGTGTGGCCAAATCCACAGGTCTTAATCTCAAAATGCGCAGAAAAAGGTCCAGTCCAGTAACTCCAAGAAGGAGTGCAGCCAACAGAAACAGCGCAAACAGGGACGACACATTGCACACTCGAATCTGAGCCATCACATTTGACTAGAAATTTATACAACTACTATGGAGGACGACTGGTATGGACTATTAGGTGTTCCGTCTACAGCGACTGTGAAGGAAATCAATAAGGCCTATAGGTGCGTTTGAATAAGAAGGATCGCTGTGGGGTGAATTGATTTAATTAGCTAACGGGTTGTAGACAGGCAGCTTTAAAGTGCCATCCAGGTTGGAATGAGCCATTGAACTGATAAACTGACAAAACGTCGAAGACAAGGTCGGCAGTGAGGATACAGTTGCAGGTTAGTTCCTAGATTGTTCAAGTAATTCTAACACTATTTTAGCGGCATTATTTTTAAGACTGAAAGAAGCCGTTAGTTCCTTTCATATAACTCGGCCTAAGCTTTCTTATAGGTCGAACATCTTTCGGACACCCAGAAACGTCAAGAATATGATAACCTTTATAAAGCAAAGATGGCTCAAAAAGCTCGGACGGATCAACTGGACTCAGCCCGGCGGAAAAGAAAAGAAGGTTTTAAAGGATATATCATGGCTAAATTACTTATTGCCCAGATTTGGAGGCTAAGGAGTCGGCTGCCAAAAGGAGTCGAATGGATGCAGATGAACGGGCGATAAACTTGGAAAAGATTGATAGATTGCGGAAAGAAAATCTTCAAAAGCTGGATGAGGCTATGGGGGTCCCTTCAGCATCAAAAGCTGCAAAGGATGAAAAGCAGTCTTTTGTGAATCCGAACATTCCAATGACAGAGAAAAAGGAAGGCATTTTGGTGGTTAAGCCAAGAAAAGGATATTCACCAACTGAAGACGAAGTTCGGAGTATTTTCTTTAAATATGGTGAATTTACCCTGGTTTCTACAAAAAAGTCTTTTCTAATGGCTTTTCCCGACGAGTCAATTTTGGTAACTACTGTTTTAAAAGGGGTCTTGATCTGATGTTTTGGCAGATACGAATCTTACGCGACAGTACGAATCCGATTCTCTCTAAATTTAAAATTATGGCCCAAGAAGAGAAGATTCCTGACATTGATCAGCCACTGCCTAAACCGAATCCGTAATTCACGAAAACATTACAAGCGACTTTGAGATGGAGATTTTGAGGCACATGAGACAACGAGATCGTAGAAAGCAAAGGCTAAAATGGCCAACGAAGCTAGTTAATATTTATATATTCTGTAAATAATCACCCGCTTATTTGTACAATTTGACCCCAGGATGTTGTTGTGCCTCCTTACATTTATACCCTAACCATTCGCTTGTTCACATATTCATTATGGTATAGATAAATTGGAGACAATTTCATGAAGATGGTGTCGCCTCTCGAGTCCATTCTGCGAAGCATTCGGCAGTTACAGCCTGGAGATGGGACTCTGGACCGAATGATGTAACAATTTATACTTCCTTTCAACTATTAATGTTTATTGAAGCGCTCTTAAAAATGAGATCCAAGAGAACATCCTGCCCGTTCTCGCTGGTCCAGCAAGTCTTCCAACAGTCCAGGACATCTTTGGGTATATCCTGCATTCTCAAAATCTCGACTTACCGCTTTAGACTAGAATTGAGGAAGCGGTTGTTTGAGATATGGTACTTATTGATGACGCTGGACATGACATTTATCCATCTTAGCGGTTACAAAGCGTTGATTACGAGAGGTTCTTCAAAGAGGCTGAAATATTCTTGGACTTTGCGATTTGCTTGGCTTCAGAAACTAGTTTAGTCGTGGTTGTTAGAATAGTTTACTTATTTTGGCTTTAGATGTCGTTGAGCCGTCTTTTCCGATGGTCATGATTGAAGATTTAATGGACATTTTGACATTGGATGGGGCTATCAGGTTGTTTGATTACATTGAGTCGAGAGTGGATTTGTTAGTGAAGGTTTTTATTGATCTTGAATGATGGACATGCTGATGTATTTATCTCATTTGTTTGTCGGAAAAGGACATCGACCCGATGAAGGGAAAAGGACTTGGTATGTAATTTTAAATACCAATACAATTCTAATTGAACAGTTCTCCTTCGATTTTGTAACGAACTTTTGAGGCGTCTATCAAAAACAAAGAACACAGTGTTCTGCGGTCGCATTTTGATTTTCTTGACATCGATATACCCCCTGACCGAAAGATCTGGAGTCAACCTTCGCGGCGATTTTAATTTGGACAATGTGACCCTTTACGAGAATTACGAGGACACACGAAATGTTAAGCCATTGATTTCGCCCGCCCCAGGTTGCTATTCAATTAATTAAGTATCGACTTATTATGCATTAGACTTCTACATTTTATTTTGGGGTCTGCAAAAGTACCTTTCAAATCCACCGCTTCTGTTTGCAAAGAATCCAATTGGAAGGAATTCCAGACGGTGATTTTTGATTTTCAAATGTTTTACTAAATCTCCCTAAAGTCTTTGGAGAGGACATTGATGGAGTTCGACCGTGAAAATGAGGAGGTCAAAGCAATACCCGCTGTTAAAGACTTCGGAAAAGGACCGAAAGCGAAAAGGACGCCACGAGCCTATTGAAAAAATCGTAAATTTTGAAATGCAGGAAGGCTTCTTCCCAAAATACCTTACTAGCAGGAAATTATTTAATCTGCAAGTACGCTGTTACAACTTAAATCCGTAACTTCACTTTTTTTCCCAGCTTAAAGATCCGTTCTTCCGCCGTCAGATTCTTGTGCAGTTTACCATTATCTACCAATTTTTGTTGTCATTGGCAAAGCCGGTTGAGATTCCGGTAGCTGACGCTAAAGATCCAAAAGTTACTCCACCTGTCCCGGTTATTTTAAACAAGTCATTACAATATCCCTTTTCCATCTCGGAAAGTCAGGTATGTTTTAGCTTCAGATGTAGTTTTTTTGTTGTTTTATTATCTTTCTCCGTTGATTTTTCATATTTTTTCAGGAGAAGTGGGTGCTAGATACGAGAACCAAGAGCTTAAAGATCTTGGAGGCCATTTCACCTCATTTAAAAAGGTTCTCGAGCACCACACACACTGTCATAACGCACGAAAAAAACTGGGTAAAAAGTATGTCACAAACACCTGTTTCTAATCTCGATGCAGGTAAAATGGAAATCAGATTTATGTCCAAGCTTTGAAAAGGCGCCTGTAAAGTTTGAAGCAAAACGAAGGCGGCTTGAGGTATATATTTTCGTTTAAATTCGCACGACTGACGGCTTAAAAGATGTCAATCGCTGTACAAAAAGACAATCTTGGAAGCGACGAATTGACAAAGTTGTGGACTTTAGGAAAAAATCCATTGGCAGTCTTGGCGGATAAGAGTCGAGGGTATATAGTTATTTCCTTATGTAGCTAATTGCAAAAGTTCGGTGATACCACAGTTGGAGGACTTTTTGGAGCCTTTGACGGATCAGCTAAATCCGGATGGAACGGTAGCAGAAGGCGTTGAGGATGAATACTTGTACTCCAACGATAAAGTCATTTCCTGTTTATCACAAAGCCTCTAATTTTTTTGTTAGTTATTTAACTGGAAAGCCTACAGACTAGCAATACGTCAAAGATTTGATATTCTTCGGACTATCAAAGAATTGGATACGAAGGAGCTTTGGAAGAAGGCTTTGGGACAAAATGATCCGATGGAGACTTGAAGACATACATACATTAATCTTCATCCTCATCTTCGTCTTCATCATCGGGGTCTGCTCTTCTGCCGCGGTCTACATTTGTAGACGCAGAACCAGCAGTGTTTGCTGCCTCGCAAGCATCAACCCAATCTGAATAAATATCGATGGCTTCTGATAAATCTAGAATCGCAGATGAATGAACACTTCAGCTGATGGATTTCTTACAATTTATAACGGTCTGGTATTCGACCCCTATGAATCATTTAGAAATGTATAATCAGAAGGCTGATTCTTACCACACTTTTTGCATTCCAAATGCCCAACTTTCAACTCCCTGTCACTTTACAGAGCGTGAAGCGTAAGCACACGCACACACCAACAAACTAGCAAGTCCTTACAGCTTTGTAACGATGCTCTTCTCATGATTGCAGAAAAGACAGGAAAACTCCTTATCCAACTTCGTCTTAACTTTTGTCGTCTGTCGCTTCGCAGCCTTTCTTTTGCCCATGCCGTTCCCAAGTCAAAATCAAAACTCAAGATTTGTACAACCAAATTAAATTCCATATTTATTCGTTCATTTGAAACGAAACCTCTTGCTCCCGACGGACGTGTGCTGGATGCGACCTTAAACTGAGCTTGACTTCCACAAGGTCAGGTTCAAGGTTCACATTCAGCGACGGTACAGAAACCACGTAACTGCTCGACCCATCATCCTGAAGCAATGCCACACATGGTATTGTCCACCTTACTGCAGGCGGCATCTTTGCCATGTAATGATTTAACACATTCCGACACTGCTCAGCCTCATCCCTATCCACACCCTTTTTCAAAGAAAGACGTGAAAGCATGTCATGGTAATCCGCTAACGTGAATGGGCGGACAACAAACGTTAATTGTCCCACATCCACACCGAAAAAGTCGCGATCAGGGTCCACGCGTTTAATTGACACGTAGAATCGTGAGTCCCATAATACAACATCTCCTTCTTTGATAGAAATTGTGTTTTTATGAACTTCTTTAGACGGAAAGGGGGCACGTGAAAAGATCCAATTGTATGTGCCTGTGTGGAGAGGTCGTGGAGGTTGAATAAAGACGTTGGATATTGTGGGAATGTTATTACTGCCGTCGATATAGTATTGAATGATGGCGCGGCGAACTCGGTCGACGGATTCCGATGGCGGCGGTACAGCAAAGGGTGAACACCATTTTATCAAATTCGCCAAGATGCGGTTTCCGAGTATTGGTGACGAAATCCAATGACGTGTGATGCTGAAAGATGAAGATTCAATATTTAAAAATGCCGTCCCGGTCGGTGGATCTCTTAGCGAAGATGTATCAAGATACTCCTTGGCTATTACCATTTTAGAATGCATAGTTATAGAAAAGAGGACCCACACCTTGTTGGTCGGCTCGTTGTCGATATTGGGAAAAGCGATGGGTAAAATGCCCCAACTCTGTCAAAACTTCCGATCGACTCGAAACTCCGGGTTGTATTGATGTAAAAGAATCAAGTGCTTGTTCCATCTCTTGATTCATAGGTAGCAAGTAAGGGTTATCTTTCCCCTTTAAAAACGGTAGTTCGGCGTCACGGCACACTTGCTCCAGTGTATTCTGTTAAGATTTAGTAACAGCAACGCGTGTTCAATTATACTCTACTAAATCCTAGCAGGGGACGAATGAGCGTGACATGTTGTGAATCAGGCGTTATTGACTTGATCTCAGTCTCGAGTAATTTGTAACCAGCAAGCCCATCCAATCCCGCATTTCTCATCAGCCGATACAGCGACAGTGAAACCTGCCTTTCCAAACAATGCCCCGTTAACAAATTCGAGATACCATCAGCCCTGCACTGTTTTGAAAGAGCCTCGTAACGGCGTGCTCGTGCATTTGTCTGAACTTTCAAATCTGACCATGATGCCATAGGAGTTTGATTTGACCATGACAATGAAAGGGTTTGATGCCGAATGCCTAGAAAAACGTTAATGCCACCGTAATGAAAGACTCACCAAGCTTCTGTAACGCTTGTTCGAGTTTTTGACTTTCGGGGCGAGGTGATCCTGGATAGTTGTGGTCGACAGTGAATGCAGTGATGTTCGTAGGTTTAACAAGGTTTAATAGTAGCGAACACAACGCTATTGACGGTGCGCAACCCGAAACAGCTACCGCAAAGCGTTGGTCAGGCTTCACTCGGGCTCTTTGCCATGTTGACAAGAACTCAGAAATAGCCATTATTTAAAAAAATGAGAAACGTAAAACGGTTCAGTCTTTATTTGTATGCTTCTTGGTATAGGAGTATTCAACCGTCTGGAATATGTACATTTCATTTTTGGCCCATTAATAAATCAGTTGCCTGCACTTTAATGGGTGGAGCTCCATTTTCTTCTTCAGCTTTTCTTTTGCCAAGACCACTTTCTGACGAGGAGAGCAGAAAACGGCTTTGATCTTGAACACAAGTGCTGTGACATAACTAGAAAATGCTTAGCAAAATACTCTTAAACAGTAAGCAAACCTTTCCGTCCACATTCACGGCGTTTTTTATCATCCATTCTTCTGCGTCTTCATCCCAATATTTTTCGAAATCCTCGTTGCATACACTGCACGGAGGAACCTTATCCCCCTCCACAGGAAGTGACGGAATCTCTACAACCTCCGGCACGGTCTCATTAGGATCCTTCCCATCAAAAAAAAATGTCGGTGCTGCTTGAATTAGTACCCAAAAAATCGTGAACTAAAAAATACCTTGAGCTTCCTTCCCGTCCGATTCCCTTTCAACAACCCATTCATCCTCCTGCTGGTACCATTCTCTAGAAAAAGCCTTTCTACCTTTATCTTTTGCTCGCCGGTTTTGTCGGAAATGCCAATCCAAATGCAACTGCATTTTGGCGTTTCCGTCTGTTGTTCGAAAATAACGCATTCCACACTGTTTACAATGCATATCAAGTCCCTCGTATAGCATGATATGGGCAAGGCCGAATTGCTTTCTATTATTATTTAATAGTTAGTCCTCAGATAAATGTATGAACCTGGCAATATCATCATTTGTGAGGGAGATTTTAGGTATCTTTTGAAGAATGACGGATCGAATGGACATGGAATTTAGGGTGTTACTTGAGTTTGCAATTGCGGAGGATGATGGCATCGCCTTTTTAGTTTATAAGAAAGGTATGAGAAGAAAATCCGTAGAGTAGAGTAAATGAGTCTTACCACTCCAGCAAGTAAATCTGAGGTCGCTTGAGAGAGTCCTCCGAGACCGATTGGTTCAGCATTGATAACAGGCTTTATCACAGCATTTCCGATCTCCTTTAGTTGTTGAGCAATAGCAAGTTGAGTCGCAATGTCTAACTCGGTAGTTAAAACAATCTCTGATAGCTGTAGTCAACTTAATAAATACTGTAGAAGTAATACAAAAGAATACCTTTGAAAGTATGGATATTTGGTTGGTGTTGACTAGATCTAAAGGATTCAGCAATCTCCGCTCCTGAGCCTGCAGAAGTAGAGTTTGGATTTGTTGTGTCAGCTGAAGTTTTGCTAAAGTTTGCGCATCAGGAACTTTAGCTTGAGGGATTGCTGGCGGTGGATTATAGCGAGGCTTTTGGTATTTATGATTAGAAAAAAGGAACGAAGAGAGTAGGAATAAGTAGAAAGGCGTGTAAAATATCACCATTTGGGGCTCCTGAGGGTGATCCTGATACATATCATAGTATCTTCCTTGGTCCCTCGCAGGTTGTCTTCTATCATGGGGAGCCCATCTATCGGGTCTTGAAAGAGATGAGAAGATGATACAGGAAACGCAGCCATAAAAGTTATCAACTCACGGTGCTTGCTGATGATACTGAGGCCTTGCATGTCCATTTTGCGGCGGCATACGACCTCGAAGTGGTGGCCCTCCCTAAATATTTAAGAAAACGGAGAAGAATAAAGCAACGTACAATAGGACGCTGTTGTTGCGGAGGATGTCCACTCACAGGTCTTGCATCAAATCTCCTTCGCATATTTTGAACCTGCCGCTCAATATTTGACAACAAATGATTCGGAAAGACAGGTCCACCTGGATGACGTCTCCAAGTATCCAGCACCTTTATAAACCTCTCCTTATCCTCCGGATCCACTGCTTCAAAGGCTGCACAGAAAGAACCCAAAAGGTTCCTGGAAAACAACTCCTTGTAGGATAAACCAACATTCTTGCAGATAGAGTCTAATAGGTATAGAATAGGCAGCTTCTGTTTCGGGACAACCTGGAAGTGGTGCGCAACGTATCGATAAGGTCAAACAAGAGGCAAACGGCAAGGTCCGATGAGCATTGAACAGGGTATGTTGCAATGGCTCAGAGAAAGTCATGTTGGATATTCTTTTGAACAAAACGCACACACAAACAGTACAGGAGGTAGGAAGAAGTAGAAGACAAAAGTCGCATGCGATAAGAGAAAAGCAAAACGGGACCCACAATTAGCACCCACATTTCGCAATTGATCCTCTATGGCTTGAACGATCGCAGCACCGGAAGCAAGGTTCTCTTGAGCAATGACAGTGAGGTTGTGGATGATGGGACGAGAGTTAAAGGTGAGATCAGCCAGAGCAGCTCGATACTCTCGTCTGATGTCCTCGAGCGCCATTTGTGAGTAAATTTCTTGAAGAGAAAAGTTTGATTGATAGAATTAATTCCTACACCCAATCTCTGCACCAAACTCACCTCATCTTTAAATATACGCTGCAGCAGTAGGCGGGGAGAAAAGCGTACTTCAAGTATGAAGGAGATGTCCTGTCCGAAGCGGATCGCCAATTTCGCGCTGTTTCATTGCCGAGGATATCTGTTGAAAAGTACAACAACATTAATAAATATTCAATTACAATAATGGCAGCTCAGTGCTTCTGCGACGCTATAAAAACGGGAACAGACTATTAAGGGCATCCATACATGAAAATTCAAAAGAGATGGTGTCTCTGTCCGAACATCATCAACAAAACAAAACAAATTCCAAGTCCATCCCTCTGACAAGTTGGCTAGTCATGGCTCAATCGTTCGATGTCGACCTGTCGATGGTAAAGCAACTCACCTCCTTCGCACATTCTTCATGCATCTAATCACTGTAAAAGATATCCTACTTCTCCTTCCGGAGGATGTACCATTCCGTTCAGAGAATCTGCGAAACAGGTCTCAGAAAGCGGACATCCGACCCAAAGCTTTTGTTCTGGAAAGCCTTCGCCGTTGCAAAGCAAGGTTCCACATCATGTAGACCAGTGTATTGAGATTTTCTAGGGAAGTATTCTGAGGCGCTTCGTGACTTGGAACCGTTGCAAGAGAAAAGAGATCTTATTTTGGCTTGCCCTGCGGCCATGATACATTACCACCAAAGGTGTAAACTCGTCGGTGGGATTAAGTCTTATAAATATACGTTTTGACGAAATTACAGACTATGAGACGGTGAGCGAGCTTCAAGCCAAATTAACTGTCTCGGCCAACTCCCCGTCTTTAACGGACATGAGTGTCATGCTTGCTGCCATGTTTTTACCTCCATGTCGAAGCATACGATGATGCACGTGCTATATTGAAACGAATAGTGGAAGGTAACGGATCAAGGGATAGGCGATCTACGGTGAACGTAGAGTCGGGAGGAGATCAGAATGTCAACTTCCAACCAGGAAGTCTCCTTGGATTTGCTTTTGTATTGATGGGATGGATTGATTTGAAATGTCAATCAGAGTCTCTGGCGTCCAAAAGCGTCAAATGGTTTGATAGAGTCTTAGAGCACAATCCGCGAGATCTTGATGTAGGTCGTGATAACATTTCTGTATTTTAAATAAGCCTTAGGCTCTATTTGGGCGACTCTACTTCCTTCGCCTTCAGAGGCGACAGCTGACACCGGCCTTGGATATCACTTCGCAAGTGATTGTTTATTACCCGAGCTTTATTCCTGCTTACGTCGAGAGGATGAATGTGTTGTTTGAGATGGCCGCTTGGGATCAGGTGCTGGAGGCAGCTCAGCGACTTTCATCCGTGTCGCCAGATAGTTTGGACGCAACAACAGCTTTGTGCTTGGTTGAGCTTTGCAAAGAAGGCCGTGTGAAAGTTGCAGCAAATCATTTATCCACATTAAACCAGGTAAGTGTTACTGATCAATATCATTTTAATATGCAAGTAAAATTTAGATTCTCTCGAAATTTGAACCGGACCCTGACATGTTTTGCACTATGGCTCGGCATTTGCGCGTATTTTCCAACCGCGCCCTTCGTAAGCCCGTTATATCACTATAACCTAACACACCTAAGCATCCTATCGGAATGTGCCTTCTTGCTTTCGAAAGCGGTAGATCTTCATCCTGAAAAATGCGATTATAAAACTGAGCTTGGATACGTTCAATTGTATATGGGGAATATTTCGAAAGCAAGGGAATATTTTAAACTCGCTTTGACACTTAACTCGAATGCAAACGACGCAATGCAGGGTATGCGATCTGCTCAATCATACAGAAGTTCTTACAGTATTAGGTTTAATTCGATGCTTAATTTATTCGGGCGATATGGAGACAGCAGAGGAGCAGCTTGAATTTTTTGAGGCGCTTCATAATTCTGGTAAGTACAACATGATTGTTAAATTCAACTTACATCCATTAAGCTCGTCCCACAGAAATGTCATTTCTATTAGGATTGGTAGCTTGGTATAAAAACAAAAACCGACAAAAGATGATACAGCTTCTTAAAGACGCGTTCCTTGCTACGAAAAAGAAGATAAGCCAAACATCTATGAAGTAAGATGTCTATAGATTGTTTGAGACTGATGGTTTCTTAAGTTTGTCTTTCTATTATGAAGTGAATCCGGATCTTCTTTTGGATATTGTGAAAGAACTTTTGATTCATGCTCCGGATGAGGCTCGAAAAGATGGTTGAATCTATGCCGTTATAAAAACCTAACATAGTTCAGGAGAAGAGCCGGCTTCTATTTTAATTTTGGCAAACGAGGTTTTGGAAGAAGCCATCAAAATCATGCCGGGTTCTTCAGAAACTTTACTTTACCAAGCCAGAGTCAAGTTCTTGCTTGGCGACATGATCATGGCTCAAAACATAGCCTTAAAGTGCCTACGGATTGATCCCTCATTCCTAAAAGTACCAGCTATGCAACCACGTAGTTAACTATTTAGGCACACATTCTTTTGAGTGAAGTATATCTTTCTCTTGGTCAACCCAAGCAGTCCATTCAAAGTTTGGAGATGGGCCTCAGCTACAACTTTGAGGTCCGGCAGATTCCTATCTTTCATATCTTGAAATCGAAATCGTTGAAAATGCAAGGACAATATGAGGACGCTTTGCAGGTTTTAAAGTTTGCAATGGGGCTTCCCTCTGTTCGCGACTTTTCCTTAGGTTAGTCATATGTTTCATTCACCGCTGAAAAAAATATATGCAGCCAATGCAAGGCTTCCTCAAATCAAACCTTCCGAGACTTCTATTACCATTCACGAGAATGTGACGCTTTACTTGGAAATGGCGGATATCCATAGCAAGTTAAAACACGCGGTAAAAAATTATAGGCTACCTTTACCAATGTCCATAGCACGAAGCAGCAAAGGTGATAGAAGATGCCATGCGATTATTTCGAGGCACACCAGAGCAAGACCGAATCATCCTAGCAAATACGGAACTTCTGATAGGCGCTGGAGAGATCGACACGGCGTTAAATATTCTGAGTAGCATCACATCGGACCAATCGTAAGTCTACAATACAAAATCCCCATGTTATAGAGTGAAGTACTAAAGGTGAACATACCAACAATTTAGGGTCTACTTGGACGCAAAGAAGCGTTTAGCCGATATTTATCTCAACCACAAAGGCGACAAGAAAGCATATGCAAAATGTTACAGCGATATTTTGGAACAAAACTATTCGGTTGACACATGCTTACTTCTTGGAGATGCGTACATGAATATTCAAGAGGTTTGCTTCGGCTCTGCAATCGTGATGTTAACATATCGTAGCCGAACAAAGCGATCTCGATTTACGAAAGAGCCTTGGACTCGAATCCCTCCGACGCCGCCCTCGCTTGCAAGCTAGGAAGAGCTCTTGTCAGAGTTCATGACTACCAAAGAGTCAGTTTGTAACAAATCAGTACTTGCATATTTACCGAAGGAATAGGCTATCCGATATTATGAGGCAGCTTTGTCCAATGATTCGCCAGCTTCTGGAACTCTCAAATATGACTTAGCTGAGCTGTACTTAAAGCTAAAGCAGTATGAAGATACGGAAAGAGTTGCTTTGGATGCACTGGAGCATCGAGATGGTGTCATGACGTGACCTTTTTAGCATTCTGATTTTTTTTGTAGGAAACGATTCTCTCTACTATGAGCAAGATGTTAAGCTTCACAAACTCACGGCTAAAGCCTACATTGGTCTTCAGCTTCACGACAAAGCACTCAGTGCGCTTCTAAAAGCCAAGGAGATTCAGTTAAGGTAACGATCCTCACTTCACACTAATCTTACAATTTAAGACTTTTGGCGAAAGACAGCGGAAGCGTGGAAAACACGACTCAAAAAGGCATCGCCTCTTATCTATGTTTTGAAATTGCAGAGCTTTACGCCAAAAACTTGAAGGACCCCCAAATGGCTACCGAATTTTACAACGAATCCATCCAACACAATAGCATGCAGGTCAAATCCATGATCTCATTATCTCGAATGTACATGAACCAAGGTGACATGAATGCCGCGCAAAGTCAATGCGCAGCATTGTTGCGTTTGGATCCTACGAATGAAGATGCAACCTTGATGATTGCAGACGTGATGTTCCGGAAGAATTCCCTATCATCTGCGATTTTTCATTTCAGACAGCTTCTTGAAAAGAATCCAACGAATTTCAAAGCTTTGAGACAGCTTGTAGAGATGATGAAGCGGGCGGGAAAATTAGAGGAGGCGGTAAAGTTCTTTGAAATGGCGGAGAAGAGTTCGATGAAGGCGAATCTTCATCCTGGATATCATTTCTGCAAAGGATTGCATTACAGGTACATTTCGCACCACTCATATTATATTAAACTTTATTAGATATTCAAACAGCCCTAATGAGGCGTTGAAGGCGTTTAATGTTTGCAGGCGCGACGTAGAATGGGGAGAAGAGGCTCTCCACAACATGATTGAAATTTTCCTAAATCCTGACAACGAAACTCTCGGAGGAGATGCATTGGAGCGGGTCAATGACGAATCTTCCATTCCTTCATCTGATAAAACGGACTCGGAACTTCTTGCAATCCTCACGGCCGATAAACTCATAAAGGTATGTTTAATGCACGATAAAATATTGACAATGCTTAGGAGCTTCCCCAACACCCTAAAAGCATCAAAACTCAGATTTACGAATGTTACGCGTGGATGGCGACAAAGCAAAAATATGAGATAGAGCGCGCCTTGAATACGTTTACGGAGATACTTAATACTCAAAAGGAGTATATACCGGCGTTGCTGGTACTAATTTTTTTGATGATAAATGTTCATTAATTAATGAAAGGGTATCGCAGTAGCCCATATGCTGCTCAAACAACCCCCTCGAGCCAGGAATCAATTAAAGCGGATTGCAAAAATGGAGTGGGTGCAGGAATACGAGACAGAATTGAGAAGGCATGGCTTCTTCTTGGAGATATTCACATTCAGGTATAATCGCGTTGCTCCTCGGCATTAATTTAGCGCAGGGTGGTAAATTTGATCTCGCGACCGAGCTTTTAAAGAAGGTTCTTGCTCAGAATAAATCCTGCGCCAAGGCTTGGGAATATATGGGATTTATCATGGAGAAGGAGGCGTCTTACAAAGATGCTGCAGAACACTACGAAAGCGCATGGAAGCTGGAGCGAGAATCGAACCCTTCTATCGGATACAAGCTTGCTTTAATTACTTGAAGGCAAAGAGGAACGTTGAGGCAATTGAAGTCTGTCATAAGATTCTGCATATGTACCCAGAATACCCAAAATTCGTAAGGAAATCATGGAGAAGGCCAGGTCGATGCTTCGAGTTTGAATTTGCAAAGCCGCACACATCAAATAAAGATAGAAAAAATAAAGCAAAAGTCTTAGTGGATTTTTGCTGTTACCTCCTGCTGTAAATAAAACAGCCGGGAGCCTGGTTAGTGAAAGAACAATTTCGTTCTTATTGACCACCTGTTCAAACAGTCAGCTTTGCAGTATGGCGGCTGTTGGTCTTCCTCCCTTCTTCCTTGTCACATCCTGGTGATATCGACCATGATGTGGCTTTCCTGACGCAGGCGATCAAGGATCTGGGGCAAGATCCTCCTATTCCTGGGTCCTCCGGCGTCCATCTAGGCGTCATTGTGAATGAAGACTCTGCAAGCAACTTGGCATTGTAATCAGAAATAATTGCTCAAGAGAGCCGTTAGCTTTAGGGGAGTTATCACCAGAGGTATATCCCTCATTTCTATGATAGAACGAACGTGATCAAGTTAGCCTTGGGCTTAACGTACGTACGTCAGAGAGATTCATCATTGGATTTTGGCTATCATATCATCATTGGGCAGTCCCGGTTTCATCCATAACTTCCTCCTCTTGTCTTTTCTTTAGTGAACGATACGGCAGGCATTTCTGGGGGTGTCCGGGCCGTACGTCTTTCCTGCTGCAATTAGCGGTATTTAAAGCGGCCCTGGTGGCCTGCACTCGACATTGTTTTGCTATTTATAACTTACAAGATATGCGCGTAGCTGCAGGCCGGGGACCATCTCCCGCTCAATTGTCAATTATAGTGATGGTTATTGACAGGCCGCGTTATGCAGAAATATGCGTGGCGTTCTATTACCGCAATGGCGGCTCGACGCCATAGCTCTGTTACCACAATTTTAAACTCCGATGCCGCGGGCTCTGGCAGTTACGCCTGTGGAAAAGGAACATGGGTTTACCGTGTTCATTTCTGACTGGCTTTTTAGGTTTATGGCTACTTATAACCATAGCTGATTCTGGATATATACTACAGGTCATACTTTTCACTCACATTCAGATCTTCTCGTTCGACTTTAATGTAAGGCCACCCTAATACCAACGAAGCTGTCATTACTGAGTCTGTAAGAAGCTTTTTGAATCTTTCAGGGTATCAGGGCACTAGGAGCATCGCCCATGGGTGTCCCCATGTAGATCTCAACGTCACCGGCTGAGGCCGCCTTCTTGTATATGTATCACTACTGCAGGAGTTCTGAAAGATTTCGAGGAGCTTGCTGCCCTTAACCTGCATCCGGAAGAGATTCATTCCATGGCAATTAACTAGATGTGAGCTGGGACTGCACAGGTTGGCTACGTACACTGTTCAATAATACAGACTTGAGTACATCTTCATACTTGAAGATCGGTGGCTGCAGTGGTGAAGCTGGCAGGAGATTTGAGGGACCAAGTTGAGGAAATCTCAGTTGCACATGGAGGTGTAAATAGACGAAATGATAAGGCAGAAAGCTACAGAGATGTCAGGCGGCAGCAAAAGCGATCTGTAGCATTGGAGGACTCATACTTTCTGAGAAGAAGATTTACCTCCTCACCAGCCGTCTCTCCTAGCTCAATTGATGGCCCTTCAAACGAGGGTGCTGTTTGTTGTAGGAGCGGACTTTCAATCCCATTTCTATAAAGTACTACCTGCCCCAGCTGGGGTTTAATTCATTTTCTTCATCCCAGCACCACCAAAACAACCAAAACAACACACTCCACACCTTACACGGCACAGGCACAGGATACAGATACACCTGCACCCGACTATCAGCCAATATGACCTTTCAACCTGAGGAAGTCAGCAAGGCCAGCTTCGAGGAGCTCCTTGCTTTCCTCCAAACCAAGGGAGCCGGTGCTCCCGCCGACTCGAATGCAGCCGCAGCCGCAGCAGCCATCGCCACTGGACTCACAATCAGAAGGGGTCCTCTAGTCGGTGATGCAGGTGCTCACGCCGCGAGTAGCGCTGAGTCGAACCCAGCCCAAGTCCAGAACCTTACGCAAACCCCACGAAACCTCACCATCCCCCTCCCTCCCCGCCCTGTGGAGGCCATGATTGTAGATTCCATACCCACCGAGGACGCTGCCATTCAACATCCTACTAAGGAGGCGCAACCTGTCAAGCCACTTTTGGAGCCGGTCAAGGCAAGTAGCTACTATGAAGACTAACGGAATAGACGAGGCTTTGAAGAAGGTGTCCGCTGTCATCAAAGAACGCTCCATTGACGACAAGACCCGTTCTCCCCGCCGCTGCCGATGACAAAGACAAAACCGGTCGTGATCGTGCCGACGACAAGGCAGTCCGTGCCGCCGAGGACAAGGCCACTCAGAGGATGATTGACGCACAAGGCCGGAGACTTATCTCTGACATCAAGCACCTCTTTGATCAAAAGCAAAGCGATGCCGCTACCGAGATTCGGCAGATGAACGAGCAGCTCGAGCATAAGGTGGCTCGCATTCACGAACTTGAGACCCAGTACAGGAACTCTATTCAAAGCTTGAAGGTTTTGGAGATGGAGGCGACTCAGGCGACACAACGATTGGCGGCAGGGATGAAGGCAGTCTTTGCTATCTCCGAGGCTCTCATGGTCGAGAACTTTCAGATGGTGCAAACCACAAGGGAACGATCTTCGCTTCACAAACTTAAGCCGATGAACGATGCGTTGGTGACGGGAGTGGTGAGCCATGTGGAAAAGGCCTTTGATGGTCTTAATGGTAAGAATATGTTTCTTCTTCATGTATTCTCCCCATCCCCTTTGTAAATGTCGTTATAACGTGTGGCTCTAGTTGATCGTGATGGCTATGGTCGCGATCTCCGAAACAGACTTCGAAACGGCGATGATAGAAACGACCGAGATGGACGAGGACGTATAGGGGGACGTGATGGCAGGGACAACGATAGAAAGCGCAGCCGAAGCTCGAGCCGAGGTCGTGGAGGTCGTAGCCGTAGCCGTAGCACGAGCAGGAAAAGGCATCAAAGTCGCAGCCCTCGTCGCAATGGCCGTAATAGACATTCAAGCCGAAGTCCCGCTCGCGAGCGTGAGCGCATTCCTGCCAGATGGAACTCGTACCGCCCCGAGTAGAACCTTCGTGTGAAATTTAGAGTGATTACGAACGGATTAAACAATGTACACATTCAGTAGGAAGGAAGAAAATGAAGGAAAGAAAAAAAGAAGACGAAGAAACGTTCTTGTAATAGCGCTAAAGCCTCTCTGTTAAATATATCTTATTTATGCCTGCCATTACCTTAAGATTCACTTGGTTGCCCTCAAAAAGTTTGTCGTGACTGAAAAATGTCAGAGGAAGACCTCACCCAGGTCTGCTTCAAGGACGCAACGTTCCTTCAAATGGTGCGTCAACACCTATGCTCGATGGTGTATTGACGGATGAGTCCCCCAGTATGGATTGAACGAGCACAATGTCCTCAATTACTTTGCAATGAGCCCACAGTTCTACGACAAAACCTCCATAAACGAACGCCTTGAAATGCAAACTCGGTTCAATCAGCTTCAAGCGTCGGAGATGGACAGAAAGTAGGGCATTGAAGTTCCCGTCAAACTCGGTATAACATTTGTCCTCTAGTGCAATGACTGGAGTTGATTACTCTCTTGAATCCTTTTCTTACAATCCAAGTCTCTTCGTCATTAGAAAGCAGTACAGCATTCACCCACAAAAGGTATTGGTCCCGTCCTTTTCCATTGCTTTTCTAAACCACCATTTATCCTTTCAAGTTGAACTACTGGGAATGTATTACATTATCGAAGGAACATCTACCAATCCCCCGATCTCGCCACCATACTCTCCAACCGAGTTCTCACCAGTTTATTTCACATGAAAACCGCCTTTACAGAATTTCAAAAAAACGTCAAATACCATCCTAGTTTCGGTCATTTTCTTGATGAAGAAAAGGACGAAGACGAAGATGAGATGGATACTACTGAACCAGAATTGGAGGAACTCACGAAACTTTACTGGGGAAGGAAAGGGAGAAGTTTGAGTATACTACTACAGATGGTGTAATTGTGTCGTATGAGCCTACTTTGAAGACGATGGAGAGCCAGTTTATGGCAAATGAGTTTGCAATGGGGGTTGATGACATTCTTATGGAATCGCGAGGGTTGGAGCCGCGGCAGAAGGCTCTCGTAATGGCGCCAGCTGCGAAGAAAGAGTTGTCGATAGAAGAGCTTCAAGCAGCGTCTGCCGCGAGGATGGAGGTTCGTATATCTTGTCTCCTATTGTGCTATTCCATGTTCCTGTTTATGTTGTTCTTTTTGTTTATCTTGTTCCTGCGCAACCTTTACTAACAATACAATATCGTGTAGGCACAAGCGCTGGAGCATAGTTCCAAGAAAGAGGCTTTTGATGTCTCATCACGACTGACCGCAAAGAAGCGAAAGAAGTCAACTATGGTATCCTCAGACGGGTCCAAAGGAAAATAAGGAATTCACACATTAAGGAAATACTTGTAAATTAAAGCTGGACGAAACGTTCATGCACCGTTAAAAATATATTGGCCTTTTCCTTGATCATGATGCTACTCTAGCTTGACACTCCACAACCTCTTCACAGAATTGTTGTCTTGCCAGCATCAATTTTTTGGAGACATCGGTGAAAAACATGAGAGCCCATAGCTTGCTTGCACTGTTCGTGGTAAGGAATCCTGATCTTTTTGAAGGCATTCCCAATAACCATCTAATGTTCCCTCATCAGCTTCTTGCTACCTCCAATGTTTTTGGCGCAAGAGCCGCCTCAACACGTTCGTAAGTTCTGATGCTTAAAATGATCCACATGTCTAAAACAAAGTTCATCAGCGTTCAGCATGGGGGACATGGTTGAAGTTGAATGCCCTACAATTCTAGCTAATGGGAGCGTTACCACGGATTACACCCCTCTTCACTGCGCAGATGTACGTAAAAAAATTCGATCACATCCATCTGACGACATTCTCGAACAGAGCAACGCTCCTCTCCAGTTCCCCTACGGCATGGGACGCCCTTCTCCGTTGTGTTTGGAGCTTGGATGAAAACATGTACAACATGATCAAGCTTTCTCTTGTTGGTCAATCCGGCTACGTTTGTAGAGTACCAATGAGCAAGGAGAAATCCATTTACTGGCCTCTCACGTTCAACTTCTGGGGAGCCATTGAGGAGAGTCATATTCATTTAATGACGCATTGGAACTTTATCTTTCACGCTATGGAGGGATTCTTCCTTGGAGGTTCCGTATATCCTCTTCGCGACCATTGGGTTTTAGCTCCGCCGGGAGGATTCATTATCATTCATGGACCTATTAGGTAACTATCTCAACTTCTTCATTTTTATGTTGACACTGTATATTAGATGGTTTGCTGGTCACACTTTGAAAGCACCATCGCAGACGTTGAGAGTAACAACCAACTTCCCGAAGGTCAAACTATCCCCGCTAACAACAAAGAAGCTGAGCAAAAGCTAAAGCTGCGGATCGTCCCGGCATTGCACCTAAAGAGATCAAGCCTGTGAGAAGAGAGGATCTCCCCACTGGTCGCTGCTCTACTTGCGGCGGTACCTCCTTCTGTTGTAATTATGTACGTTTCCGTTAGTGTTGGGTGCACAGCTGGGTTAGCGGCGCTTTTGTATATTTCGTATTTGAAGCCAAAGCTTCTTGAGACGAAGAAAAAGAAGTGATGGAATGGGAGAGGTATTTTTTTTTTTTTGGGGGGGGGGGGGAGGGGTTTCTCCTGGTTTCTTTTACAATTTGTTTATTACAGGCACTCTCATGTTGAGACAATAGAAAAAAATGCTAAGTTTTGGTGCATCAGCTAACTACATCCATGTAATCCTACTAGCAGCAGCAATGGTGTGATCCAAGGAAGGGATTTCGTTTTGTTAAATAACACACACGGTCTTTAACAGAGTCCCTCCATGTAAATATGTAGGTGAAAAAAATTGATAATGTCAATGCAGGTGTTGGTGTGTCCTCACAACCGACAGGTCGGGCTCTGCAGAGTATGCTCAAAGGAAGGACAGTATAACGGTAAAGTACAATCAAAGTCGTAAGGTCCAAGGTGGGGGGAGAGTTTGAGTTCTAAGTTATGGAAGACGGAGGCCATGGAATCTTTAATGCTATTTCTGCAGGCAAGGACTGCAAGCCAGATGAAACTGCCGCTTGGGTATGAGCAGCTTTCAGCGGATGGTCCGATGATGAAGCGGCCTGCGGACGATGCAGAAAAAAACCAGCGGTTCCGTTCAACATTCAGCATTGATAAGTATGTTTTATTCGAACAACAAGAAAGCATGAGTTACCATCGTAATCAATGACTTTTAATCAGGGCGACGGACAAAAAAGGAGAAGGTTGATATTGGAACGTGGTATTGTGGACGAACGGGTCATATCGACCCATTTCATACTCAAGGACCTCCAAACCTCTGGCCTCATTTCCTCAGCACAAGTCCGAAGGTTCGAGCAACTTTTGAGTCACCCTGCAGAAGAGACAAGCAGAGCAGTGGAATTTGAGAGCTCTTCGTTGGCCGATATCCGTTCTGAATTGTGGCGTCCTCAGCAATTCTCTGCTGCAGCTTATCCGGAATAAGGCTCTCCGCTTCTATATTTCATTCCGCCCTCCCATGATCCTCACTTATGTACAGAAATAAATATATCAGCCCTATCGCTTTTGTCTGACTAAATCCAGAGTCTCAACCCCAATATGTTCTCCAAGTCCTTCTTTAGATCTTGCATCGGCCCAATCGATCCATGCCTGCACTTTCTCTTGTTCCCTCCGTTTCCGAAGATACGACGTCATAACGTAAATAATGCTTAATGCCGCACCCAGTCCGTAAAACCATGGCAGGAGAATCTTGAATTCAGCAGCATTTGCTTCCTCTGATACGAAATTATGAGTACGCAATTAGAAGATACTTTTCCGACCTCTAACTCCTGCGTAAGCAAAACCTGCAGAAGCAGGATGTGCATATGTTGCTTCCATCGTGCTCCCAGACGGTTTTGAAAGTGACAGGTCATATTGTGTCTTATTGTCCGGGTCTCCGAGGATCACATACGCCGACTGGATTTTTGATGTATAGATCATTTGATATCATCCGCTTATCAGGGTTTAACCCCAAGGTTCGATCTGGGTGGTGCATCATCGATAACTTATGAACTCCGGTAAGCATAAACTTAAAATCACCTAAGATTATCTAACCAACCTTGTAGTACTGCTCTTTGATATCCTTTGCCGTTGCCGTTTTTTTCACCTCCCAACACCTCATATCTGCAAATTGGAAGAACTTTTCAGCAGGAGGGATATATATTATGGGCAAAGAGGAAAGGTACAGCAATATGCTAGGAAACTAACGGGGATATCTTGTGGTCCCATCGTGGTGGAGGGATGCCGCGATAGCAACGTGAATGGAATTGGGTGGGACACTGGATCGAGGTTCCTCGTACAAGTCTTTTGGCAAAAAGCATTTTTCGATAGAGTTTGACAATCTGAAGTGGTCAAGCAAGAAATTTCAAACAAACCATGGCAGAAAGAGCCAGCGAACTCTACGAAAACTAAATTGGCATCTCATAAAAAGGTGAGCTCAAATTACCTCTTTTTGTAGTCTTCCCACTCGATTCCGTATTTTCTGGCAAATATAAGATCCAGGTGTGGAACAACGCGAATTCTAAAAGTCCAGAAGCAGCAACCTTAATTTTTCCACACAGGGTAAGTCACGTCTTCCTGCTGCAGCAATCCTTACATTGGTGAACAGAGCGAGGCCATATTTCCCGACAGAATCGCCATTCCGCTCCGCCACAACAGCGCACCTCCAAAGTTGATGTGTCGAGCATATGCAAAAAGTCCGTCCTTGTAGAGAGCATTCGCTTTGGGCTTTTTGGCGCGTGCAATCTTCTTCTCGGCCTCAGATACAGATTCGATGGTGCAACCAGCCGAAAATAATATGGCACCTATAGCGTCGATAACGGAAAGGGCTTACGGTAATCGACAAAGAAGATTGTAATGGCGTCCAGGAATGTAGAGTGAAGTGCGGTTACAATCGCGTCGTAGACTGTCAAAGCTAATAATATTAGAGGAAGGAAAAACAATATCAACATAAACATTTCCCCCTAATTACTAAACACCAGAAAGCCTTTGAGAAAGTTTAAAAGAGTGAGAATCTTTACCACAAAGAAAATCACCACCTGCCGAAAGAACAGGACTCCATGAGAGAGCAGAAGAATGTGTTGTCGGTTAACAAGTGATAGATCTGAAAAGCCCGTCAGTGTAAAGGCCCGAGTGAGCTCGGTCATACTTTTGCCTTTACTCCAAAAAAAGTTCGAACGATGGCCTAAGACCACACTTCGTCAGTCAAACGTTTAAAGGGGCGAAAAGAGAGAGATACCCACCCTTTATTATCATATAAGCGGGAATAGCCAGTCCCATCGCCCTCATAAACCTGGATAGACACACAGCTCAGCCTCGCTGCATGCGCTGCTCAACCACCAACAGGAAGGTCCAGTCTCCAGCATGTTGACGTCGTCGCATATTCTTTCGTACAAGTTGTCGTAGCCTTTTTTTTTTCACTTAAAACGACAACCTCACTTGAAACGATGGCTAAGAAGAGGAAGGGACAGGCAGCAAGGCCAACCAAGGCAACAGCCGATGAGGAAGTGGATCACCGCAAAGGCGCATCCATGAAGTCATGGATGACCATCGATGATATTGAGGGGGACTCTGAAGATGAATGTAATTATTCAAATCGGTTTTTTTAAAGCTCTGCTAACGAAATGTCACATAATAGTCCATGCTCAGAGGGAGGTGGTGCGTTTCGACGACGACCAGAATGACGATAGTGACGATTTTGGAGGCATCTCGGATGAAGAAGTGTTTGGGATCGATGCTGGGGATTCTGATGACGATTTGGACGATGAGGATGATAGGCTTCTAGGAAAAGCTCAACAGCATCTTCTTCGGAATCGGGTTCTTAGCGATGATGAGGATGATGCCAAGCCCGCTGCTAAGGATGATGCAGGTAAGACATTACTTCTAATTTATTTTCGCGAGCTTTCGTGTATTGATACAAATTGTTGCAGACAAGGGCTGGGGTCGTTCAAGAAAACAATACTATGATGCTGACGAGGTGGATTTGGATGAGGAGGATGCACGACTCGAAGAGGAGGAGGCTTTGCGTCTACAGAAGGAGAGGCTCGAGAAGATGGCTGAAGAAGATTTTTTGGGAGACGATGACGATGAGATAGTGACAAAGGAAGTCGGTATCGACAAGGATGCGGACGAGCAAGCCTTTGAGTCACTGGACGTGAGCGATCGGAAGGATGCCTTAAAGAAGCTTGACCCAAAGACACTGCATGCTATGGCAAAGACTCGAATTCCCGAAATTTGCGACCTTCTCACCGACTTTGAAACTCTAATGGGGCAATGGAAGGACTTGTTTGGTCCTAACGTCAAGCCCGAAGATGTCAAACAGCACGCATTCCAATTTCGTAAGTTTTCATGGTCTAGCAATGTCTAAAAATCCCAGATCTCCTTTCATCCTACTTTGTCAACGCTTCCTTTTACCTCGCGCTCCGCTCCCACCCCAGCTTTGTCAAATCCGACCAGAAACATCCCGCCCTTGAGTCCCTCACTCAAATTTCCGAACTGATTAGCTTCTTTGACGAAAATCAGGACGACATGGTCACTCCATTCGACGAGGACGCGGAGATCGGAGAGGACGATACGCTGAGCGACGCATTATACGAAGAAGAGTTGGAGGAGGCAGAAAAGAAGCGCAAAGCTGAAAAGAAGTTGTCGAAAAAGAGAAAGACCAGACCTGCGGACGACGAGGAGCTTGAGGAGAAGGATGAGGTTATCATTCCCCAGTTTAAGTCACTCAAGAAGCAGGAAAAGAAGCTTGCAAAGGACCGCCTTGCCACCAAGGGGCAGTTCACAAATGATTTCTCGGAGGCTGTGGAAGGGTTGGATGATGCAGACCTCGAGGATAAGATCTCGCGGACCCGGAATCTCCGGTTCCAGGTGTCTGCGGCTGCACAGAGAGTTGGAAAAAAGAAGGCGGTCACGGCGTATAATGGAGATATGGATCTCCCTTACCGGGATCGTTATGGAAACATGATGGAGTCCGGGAAGACTGAGGATAAAGAGGAGGAGGGAGACCAGCAAGGGGTTGAACTTGATGATGCAGATGATTTTGGGGATGATGGGTTTGATGGACTAGATTTAGGCGAGGATATTTCCTTGGATATGCTCGAGGATGGTGAGGATATTGATGGTGACGAAAGAGGAGGCTCCGAGGACGAAGGAGCGAAGCTTTATGCAGAACTCACAGGCTCCAAGCGTAGGAAGGTTGACAATGCTTTAAGCTTGGACGAGAACGATGACAGGTTCGTATTTTTTTCAACTGTCAAACATTGTTTTTAACTCATTTTTTTATAGCCTTTACAACGAGAACGACTTCGCTCCAGGGACTAAGAGGGCATCTACCTGGGAGATGCTTACCAATAAGGGTCTCACTCCTCACAGAAAAAAGGAAAACCGGAACCCCAGAGTCAAAAAGCGGATGCGGTTCGAGGCGGCGAAGAAGAAGCTGAAGAGCATCCGTGCGGTGGCTGTCGACAGATCGAAGGTCGGCCCATACAAAGGAGAGCTTACAGGTATCAAGACTTCTATTTCAAAGAGTCGGCGTTTTTAGACGTCATCTTTGTCTGTACATCGCTTGGAAATCCTTCCGTATTCAATATAGAGCTGATTGGTACTGCTTTGTATTAATGTAATCCCAGTTATATGCACTTTATCCCTGTGTCTTCTTATCGCTTGAACGAAAATGACTAAAGTCAACAGCACTGCACTTCTTAATTCCCTTCCTCAGAGTGTGGGAGCTTCTAACTCGGCTGCAAAGGCTGAATCAAACCGACCTAGTCTCATCACAGTTGATATTCCTGATGCTGTTTCGCCATGGCATAATCGAAAGCGACTGGTTGACATCCTCCCAGAATTTAATACCAACAGGAGAAATGACGACGGGTTGAGTCCTGAGGAAGCTAAAATGAATGATGCGCCTGCAGCGCATATGTTGAATGATTTGCTGTCGGATCTAAGCCCTTGTGCATCGAGCCCTAAAGAGGCGCAGAGAAGACGGTATAGCCGGACAGATCGTCGACAAAGCAAGATGTTCAAGGACGTCAAGGTGGAGAGCAACGAGAGCGTTTTGTCAGATTACCTTTTGGATCGGACCATCGGTGAGGGGTGCTTTAGCAAAGTGAAGCTGGCGATACATCTCCCAACACAACAAAAGGTTTGTCACCATTAACGTTAAACCTCTTAAATAAAACCCGCTCGCATTTTACAGGTCGCCATGAAGTGCATCGACAAGTCTGCTGTGGAGAAAGCTATTGGCAGCGCAGAGAGGATTTTGCGAGAAATTCTTGTGCTTTCACATCTTTATCACGAAAATATTACACGTCTGCTGGAGGTCGTCGATACGCCCAACTATATCTACTTGGCGCTTGAATATGAAGCAGGCGGAGAGCTGTTCGACTACATCCTGACTCACGATAAAGTTCCGGAAGAAAACTGCCCGTAGATTCTTTCGACAAATGCTCAGTGCCGTTCAATATTGCCATTCAAATGGGATTGCTCACCGGGATTTGAAAACCAGAAAACAGTAAGTTTACGTTTGAGTAATTCATGGTCTGATCCGTTCCAAAGTTTTGCTTGACGCGAACGGAAATGTGAAGTTGATTGATTTTGGTTTCGCCAACGTTATGAGGAATGAAAAGGGACTGGAAACTTTCTGCGGGTCTGCTGCATATGCGGCACCAGGTGAGCTATTTAATTAAAGCTATTAAAATCAACACCGTCTTTATCTCGTAGAAATGATTGCGCGTAAGCAATACAAAGGGAACGAAGCTGACGTATGGTCACTTGGTGTCATTTTATTCGTTATGCTATGCGGACATCTTCCATTTGACGATAGGAATATGTCGAAAATGTTTACTGCAATTCTCATGGGGCGGTATTCCTTTCCCGCAGATTTCCCTGAAGGTGCATAATTAGTAGCTTATTCTGTATCTAACTTGGCATTTCAGGAGCTAAGGACCTCATATCAAAGATTTTAAAAACAAAGCCAGCAGAACGTGCAACGCTAGAGTGCATACGTAATCATCCATGGACCAATGATGATGGAAGGCTAGACAATGTCAGTTTCTCTGGTACCGCTGTTGAAGAAGAGACATTATCAAAAGGAGACCCTCAATACCTGGAAGATGAAAACGTTATAAATGAAATCTTGAAGATAGGGTACACTCAGGATGAAATAAATGATGCACTGGAAAGCCGTAATCCGGGGCCAGTTCTAGCTGCTTACCATCTGATTCGAGCAGAACGCTTAAGAGATACTCTCACGCCTTCGACACAACCAACTTCCACTCTCGCCCCTTGCAAGAATCTTGAAATCCTTACCACAAACCAAGTTTCCGTATCCAACACCAAAGATCACCCCAATCTCAACATTGACACAGGCCATGCGTATACTCCCCGAAACTGCATTCACGAGATGAACTCACCACCAACCTCAGCAACCTTGACCCCCGCCTCCGTCAAATCTAATACGTCAAAATATTCGCAAGCAGAGCATAACTACATTACCGCCACCTCAACCACGACATCACCAACAACTCTTGGAACGTCTCCGGAGAGTGCTAGTTCTAATAACTCGGCACGGGTGTCGGAGGGTAAACCAGGATCACTCATCTCACGTATTCGAACGTCAATATCTCCAACTGGGGTAATCGCGTCAACGGAGCTTCCAGATCCAAACAGTTCCATCAATCAACCACGACATGTATCTATCAGGGTTTTTGTAGAAAAGGAACAGGCGGCCAACTTTTTTGAGTCGAACTGCAAAAAGCTCGGTGTAGAAAGCTCGCAACAAGCAGGGAATCCGTTTGCTTACGTTTGTGCATGGCCGAATCCTCCTTACGCGTCAAAAAAGGATGTGATGGAAAATGCAGCATCTCCTGAAGAGGCTATGGATATGATTCTAGATGATCTCGTTGCAAATGAAAGAGAGATAATGTTTGTTGTCGAGATTGGGGCTGCAAATGATGAACGTGGAAGCGGAGGGTGTTGTTTCCGCTTTACCGAGAATGGTTTTCTTCACGGGGACTTGAATTTTCCCGCCCTCATGCTTCGGCTTGTTGAGGGGTGATTTTGTGATTTTGTGTTAACTGTTCATGATACCCACATAGCGTATTTAATACATCATTTCCTTGAACCTGAATAATGACCAGATGCGTCGTGTTGTTCCGCGGTTTCTTTCCTGCTCTGATGTCAAATACCTTTGTGAAAGTGATGGAAGGTACAGATATTGCAGGCATCTGCGCATGTTGGTCATTTCTTTTGGCTTGGACGTCAAACGGAATCGTCCATCGGTTCGGTGCTCCGCAGGATGAGGGTAGCAATAGACCGAACCAAATTTCCTCTGAGGCAGCTATCAGACTAAATACCGCGGCTCCCATCGCAAAGATGGCGTGCATGGATGCATCACCCCAACATGTTATCGTTTTGCGAGAGAATGGGGACCTGGAGGAATGTGAGCTGATTTTGATGGGCGGACCCAACATATACTCTTTGCAGAAGTCAAGGATTATCTTAGATAAGAATTGTATTGACTTTAGCTGTGCAAAGATGACTTCCCTTCAAGCAAGGGCCTCAAAGTTTCCAATGATATGTGCTATTACAAGACATGGTCGCATCTACTGTTGGGACGGTGATGTGATTCTATCAGCTCAACGTAGTCACGATATACTTCATCCTTCGATGGAAATCCTACCAGGGCCGTTTAATGGGTCATCCAACCTCCCTCATCAAATCTCAATGGGTTCCTCACACGTTTTAGTCAAAATGTTGGATGGAACGGTTCTGTCATGGGGAGACGGCCTTCAAGGACAATTGGGCCATGGGTCAATGGAGTCCTATTCTACAGAATCACCTCAAAAAGCAAGAATTATAGAAGGACTTTACGGCTTAAGTGTTGGTATGGTTGATAGTGGAGCTCAGCATTCGGCATTTGTGACGGACGCTGGTGCATTTATTTACACATGGTATTTTGACATAGACCTATTGCAGCGATTTAACCTCATTAGTGGAAGTGATACCTTCGGTCAGCTTGGAGCCTCCGCGGATTTGAACGAGAGCGAACAAATCAAGAGAAATCAAGCGATACCCGAACCTGTCTCTGTCGATCCCGGCGCGTCGGATAGGCCGGACGTTACAGATAAAAATACTAAGATCAAGTTTTTAAGTTGTGGTGATAGGCACACAGTGGTCTCTGATGGCCGACGACTGTTTGGTTGGGGGGACATCAAGTGGAGTGCCGTGGACCACATGGGATCAAAAGACACTGATTTACGCAAGTCGACCGAAATCCCCCTTCCCACTATTTTAAACCATTCCATCGTATCTGTTTCGTGTGGAGGATGGAGCACCGTAGTACTTCTTAAGGTGGATGACTGATATATAATGAGAGGATTGATGCTTGACGATAGCCGCGAAAATGTATATAATTATGGCGTTTCTCGTTATCACGTATTTCATTCTGGGACGCGGTTCACGGTCACTCATCCCTTCTTTTTCCAGGAATCCACTTGGTTTCTTATTTTCTTGCATCGAGGTTACATCTCCACCGACAGGCTTCAATTTCTATCATATATATTTATGCTATGAAATAAGACGGTGCGCCGGCATCAGCCCTTGTTCACAATAGAAACATCGTGGCCGCCAACCCTACCAACCCCATCACTAAAATTGAGGGCTCCTGCCCCTTTCCAGCAGCCGACACCTTAGATGAATTCGTCACAGACGAGCTTGCAACAGTCGACCCAGCCACATTAGTCGCACGAGTTAGAGTCGCCGGTAACCCTGTCACAGCAACACCGCTGTTCCCTCCCTGCAATGTATAGAGATTCTCACAAGTTTCATCCACATCCACCATGTCTTCATTCATGCCTATCAACGACGCAAGACAAACTGGATCCTTGGCCGCACATTGTGAGGCTTTTATCAATACTTCTTGTGGGGGATTAAAATCGGAGATGAACTTGCAGAATGCCAACGCGTCATCGACAGATTTGATTGAGGTGAAGGGGAAAACGATACCCTCAGCTGCTAGGCACGTAAAGTAACATTTCGGGGGTTTCGTAATGACCTCATTGATCGCAGTAATGATGTCAGGAATAGCCGTTGGCGCTGGTCTAATTGTTCTGGGGGGAGTTGAAGACGGCACAGAACCTGTCGGCAGGCGCGGTGGAATCATCATGGAACGGGTGAAGGGCCCATCAACCCTAATCGATAAAGATTCGAGCACGCAGATCCAATATCTACTGAGTTCGACCCCACCTTTTGCAAACCAGAGATGCAAGCAGGGGTCGAGATGCACATGTTTTAGCCTCGTGATGGCGTCGGCGGAAGGTTGAGGTTGAAACAGAAAGTCGAGACAAAAGTCGGTGACGGTATCTGTGGTGACGAAGGAAGGGATGCGGAGAATATTGACAGAGTTGTAGCAGTCATAATAACATTTTTTGGGGCTTGAAGGTCAGCGTTAATGGCGGACACGATGTCCGACAGAGTTGACGGGGGCGGTGCTGGTGGTAGGGTTGGGCTTGGTTGTGGGCAGCGATATTGGAAATGAAGGACGCGCAAATGAGGGTGGAGAGTACGAGAAGATGCATTTTGGAGCTGAATGATTTGACCGATATGCAGTGGTAAAGTACTAGCCTTCTAAAGAAATTCTGAAGAATCGACACGGTGTATTTTTATACCTGCATAGGTACCAAGGACCGAATCCTCTGGAACAATAACCAATGCACCCCCCATTTTTGTGCTCACATTGCTAGAATCAATTTCTAACACACTGATTGAGTGCGTCGTTTACAGTAAAACGATTCGTGAAAAGAAGCAAATCCTGTTTTCTTTTCACAGAAAAAAACAAAACAAAAGTTAAAGGAAAACAAACGGAAGCGTCATGCACATTCTGTCTATCCTCCTTAAGTCAAATCATTTCCTTTACTTCAAGTTTCTGCCTAGTAGATATTTACATGGTGTAAAAAGAAGTTCAAAGAAGTCAGAAGAATGCAGTCTTATGCTCTTGGGATTCATCTCGACATCAACAGGTTCATCGACGGGTGCTGCGTCCCAGCAACACGAACACGAGAGACTCCATAAACAGTCAGCCTGTGGATGAGTTACTTAAAACCTTGATTCTCAAAAAATGTGAGCATCAAAATTCTTACGATGCAGCAACAACCCCGACCTCCAGTAAGACCTGGTGCTCCAGGTCCACCGCGGGTCAGGCGGTACTGCAGGTCCATCCGCGCGGCCTGCTGCCCACAACGCCCCAATACCCGTCCTCTCCAACCACAACCACAACCCGCCCCTTCCATTCCCGAAGAATACACCGAATTTTCTCTCTACTCCTCTGGTCCTGGCATGCCCGCCCATATCATGCGCATCAACGCTCCTCGCTTCTCATTCTCTAACCTCGTCCCCCCTCTCAAGATGGTCCGTAAAATCCCGGAAGCTCCACCTCCAGCTGTCGTTGACGATGACCCTGTCGCTGCAGCCGCTGCAAAGAAGAAAGCCAACTTGTTCAAGAAGAAGCTGAAGCCAATGTTCTTTGGAGTTGGAGAGGACGGGGAGGCCAGTTTGCATGTGATTAGAAAGAAAGATCCAGATCGGTTCCCTTGGGCGTTGACGGATTTCAAAGAGGAGGAATTGGAAGGCAATTTGGAGGGGAGTCAGAGAGCGAATTATGTCTTGTTTATCGTTAGAGCGGTTAGTAGCATAGAGCTCATCGCATCATGTGTAGTCTTATTTACATTCATTTCAAATCTTGTAGGAGGAGGACGCTTTATCGGACAAGGAGGTCAAGCCTCGCGATGGATTCCGTGTAAAGCCTGTGTCAAAATGGTACAAGTTTAACTCACGGCCAAAGTATGCGACGCTCACGGCGGAAGAGGCGGAAGCTAGGATGACGAGTAGGAAAAAGTCGAATGAGCAGAGATGGTTCATGAGGAATATGAAGGTAGTTGGCTTATAAAAATGCAGTATTGATGGTGTGTTATAGGAAAAGGAAGAAGATACGGGAGGAATGGTAGTAGAGGGAGAAGTATTAAAAAAGGAGGAAGAGGAAGAGCTTAAAAGAATTATGAAACGTAATTCTTTTAAAGTAACGTCCGACGCAAAGTAAGGACCATAGCAACAGACTCATGATTTTTTTGGTTGTCATGCTAATCAAACTCAAGGAGTATAAAAAAGAAAGGAGACCGAGATGGCATTGAAGAGGAGCTTGACTTTGACGAAGTGATGTCTGACGACGAGAACCCCGATTTCGGTATTGAAAATGAAGAAGAGGCCAAGGAAGCCAAGAAAAGAGAGTTCGGAGATATGGCCAGGAAAGCAAAGTTTGAAGAGGATGAGGTCTTTGATGACGAGGATGCCAAGAAAAAAGCAAAAGCTGCCGGTTCAAAGGTTAGTGCAAATGGACGAAACTTCACCAATTCCTTATCAATTTTATAGAGTTTGACCAGAGTGTTGAAGAAGAATGAACGCGAGTCCGTCTATATTTCAGATGATGAGGATAAGAACCCTTACGATAGCGAAGCCGACGACAGTGACGAGGAAGAACAACCAAACGAAATTGTGGAGGTCATTGGAAAGGAAGATATTGCCGGTGCGGCAGCTACAGCAGCCGTCTCCTCCATCTCTACCGGCGTCGTAAATTCCGGTGCACCCGGAAGTTCGAAAGCAGGATCGCCGACTCTTCAAAAAGGTAAAAAGCGCGAAGTGGACACTAAAGGGGATGCCGTCGACCGAAACGCCAAGAAACTAAGGAAGGAGGGGGCCACGTCTGGGTCTGGATCGCCCGCTTTAGGAAAGAAGCAGAAACCATCTACGTCACAGTCGTCACCGGGGCTGTCGTCATCGTCGACTTCGCCGAAACTTGGGAATGGCAAGAGCGCGGGTTCATCGGCGTCACCGTCACCTAGTGTTGGTGGAGGTTCGTCGCCACCTATTGGTGGAGGTATGAAGATTAAGCTTAAGATGGGATCGTCATCTACGCCTGATGTTGGAGGAAGCAGTAAATCTCCAGCGTCGTCACCGCACTTGAAGGCGGATGAGAAAAAGAGGAAGTCAACCGATGCACCTGCGCCTGAGCCGAAAAGGGTAAGTTTTTATGTCATTTGTGTTTTTGTTTTTTTTTGCAGCGTCCACACATCGGAGCATCTGACTAAGTATAACCCTTTCTTTTAATTAGTTTAAGATTAAAATGGGGAACTCTCCTGAGATTGCTCCGCCTCCACCATCTGCTGCCGACATCATTGCGGACGACAGGAACCGCCGTATAGCTGTGAGAAAGAGTGGGTGGCACACCATCGATAGCATCGTCCTCACGTGTGAGTCAAGTAGCTGCGTCTTCTACTCCTGGTCGTAGCAGCCCTGCCGTCAGATCATCAGGCACACCGTCGGTCATATCTGTCACGCCTGCGTTAGGGACCTTGTCTTCGAATCCGCCGAGTCAAGCACCGAACGCGGGTAAGTTGTTTTTGTTTTGCGCCTTTTCTTAATTTTACTTTGTTTGGCTAACAAATCATTTCCCCAAGACCTTCTCACGGACGAAGATGTGGTCGAGGTATTGACAGGTAACCCACCGCAGACAGTCAAAGAAATTGTAAGCACGACTTCGCGAGAAGATTTCAAGGCATCCGGATAATAAGGATCGGATTAGGGAGATTCTTAAGCGTCGTTGCCAGATTAGGGACTCGATTATCTTTCTCAAGGGCTCCGCTTCAAACACGGGAACGCCTAGTACCTAGAGCACGAAAGAAGGAAGGGAAGTGTTGTGGAAGGCTTTAGACAGTGTAGGGAATAAGTGAGGCGTTTTTAAATGTGCTTGTTTTGCTTTTATGCACAATAAATGAAGATTGCGCTGAGGTTGAGAGCGCTTGAAGATGAAACTTTGTAGTGGAATTTGACGCTTACCTCATATTCTTTGGAACGGATTTGATTTAAAGACAATTGGAGTACTACGCAAAAGAAAGTCAAAGGAAAAAGTAAGGAAAAGAATAGCAAAACCTAAATCCATAGAATCCCAGTTTTCGATAAACGTTCCGGAAGTTTAAATTCGTCAACTTTTTTCTGCGAGCCTCTTCAAAAGCTCGCGAAGGAAAGCCAACCTGTCGTATCCATGCGACGTTAGTTCAAAGAAATATAAGACTCTTCAAGTATAGCACTTTCCAGTTGATATATTATAAGCCATTTTGTATCTATGTGGCGAAAAACGAATTTTTTGGGGGAACAAACCAATGAGGTATTTCGGCAGTGCGTAATATGCCATACAAAAAAAAAATCGAGGTTCTCAACAAATAACGAGGTATAAGGAAACAAGAAATTAAGCCAGAAGCTTATCCATCACCTCCTTCAACACCTCATACTCCTCTACTGAATCCGCATCATTCTCTTCAAGCGCCACAAACGCCTGATCAACAGCCGGTGCATCCGGCAAAGTCCACGCCGCATCCGTCCTGGGGGTACTCAACTCATCCACCAAGAAATCAAATGTTCCCGCCCAAGCATCCCGCTTTGTCAGGAAGGCATCAAGCTTGAAGATGTTCTTGAGGGTGGCGCTGATGGAGGAGTGCTCGAATTCAGAGGTTGGGGTTGGGCCGTTGGGTTTTGTGACGACGCGACCTTTTTTGATCCATGGGGATATGGCGAGGGTTGGGACACGGGAGCCGAGACGGTCGTGACGGAAGATGGGGGAGGCGGCGGATGCGTCGTCGGGGATGGGGACGTTGGAGGGTGGGGCGACGTGATCGTAGAAACCGCCGTTTTCGTCGTATGTGATGAGGAAGAGGGTTTCGTTCCATTGCGGGGATTGCCTCAATGCCTCGTAGATATTCTTGACAAGAAGTTCTCCACGTGCCACGTTGTGTGGGGGGTGGTTGTCGTTGGTGTGAACCCTGGTACGCTCATCATGATGGGATCGATGAGGGAGAAGTTGGGGAGTTTGCCTTCTTTGGCGTCAGAGTAGAAGTGGACATGGTTTTGATCTTGCTGGTGAGATCAGAGATTTGACGGCGTCTTTCATGAAGATGGAGGTGGGGATTGGCCGTGTAGTTTTTCCAGGTAAGGCCTTTTTCTTCGATGGCGCCAAAGATGGATTTTTGGGGGAAGCCGAGGATGACGTCGCCAATGCTGTTTTCGTAGCGACCGTTGGAGGTGGCGGAATAAATGAAGAGACGGTTGGGGTAGGTGGAGCTGCAAATAATGTGGAGCGTTATTAAAAGATTCTTTATGGTGGATAAATAAATAAATGAAGCTGTCGGCAATGAAGTCTTACCCTGGTACAGAACAGAACCAACGGTCAAACACGGCAAACTCTGAAGCGAGAGCGGCAGTGACGGGCACGTTTCTAGGGTTATACCCATCCATGGCTTGTCGCACAATGGAAGGATCGGTGGTCTCCCAAGCTCTCGAATTGACGTCCGCAAATCCACTCATGGTTGGAACGGCATTGATCTTTGCAGCTTTGAGGGTGTCGACTCCCGCGCCATAAATCTGTTCAGTGACGTTGAGGGTTTCGTGGTCTATAATTCAATGGGAAAATGCTTTAGTAAAATATATAAAGATATGTGCTGGCTTCAGTTTTCGCTAAATCCTCGCCTTTACTTACTGGGATCCTTGTTGATGTAGATGGCCGTATCCTGTGCACAGATCTTCTTCCCAGTAGCAGTAATCGTGTTGCATGCGTCGACAGGCATGCCATTGACTCCTTGCCTCGTGCGAGCCCAGTACCCAAGGTAGTGGTCAAAGGACCTGTTCTCCATAACGAGCACAACGACGGTCTATCAATGATGTGAGTATATTTTTGCAGGGTGATGTAAATACCTTGATCTTTCCTTCGACGACTACGGGCTTGCTGCCTCCTCCTGCAAGGACGTCTGATGGTGCGATGGCCATGACGATCATGGACAAGGCGACGGAGAGGATGGATGCGACCTTCATCGTACCGTAGAGTTACTGGTGGTATGAGGAGTTAACAAAGAAAAAACAGAGATACGCATGATGGAAGGGCTTTTTATTTACTTTTTTACGTGTGGCATGAGCAGGTTGAAGAAATAAACAAAAATAAAAAAAATAAACTCGATCCCGTACAATGTTCACGTGTGTTAATTGGTAATAGTAGGGAATCGAATAAATCAATATTTAAATTTGATATCCAGCAGTTATAGAGGGAGTGTCTGAATAAGGATTTAGCCTCCTCAAGTGGATACTCACCATTCTTGGTGTTAGACCCACCTTTGGATCCCTTCCCTGTCTGTGCTTGGGTCTAATAGGTAACCGAAAAAGAGTTATTGCCAGCACGAGCCCTCGCATGGTGGGTGGGCCCTGACTGAATGATGTGCTCACTAAAGTCAAGAGGGAACGTTAATCTACTGACCAGGGAGGCGACCCCAATGGCTCAAGTGGCCACACTTCCTTTCAATTAACGTTGCAGTTCATCGACAGTTCATCGACTTCTCTAAAGAGCTTCTTGCTGGAGTAGAGCAAATACATAACTCATCTGATCCTATCAAGGAAGGCAAAGGAAAGAGGGATCATTCTGGTGCTTGCATCCAAGCGTTAGTATCTATACTATCTGCATGGCGTTGCCCTTCGTTGTCGGATCCGCAACCTCCACCGCATCCTTGCATACAACTTGACGATGAAGAAAGCATGACCTGTTCCTGCGATGTGTTGTTGCGCAAGGGGCGTTAGCCTCGCTCGCATGCGACCCACGAGCTTGAAGCCATGAGATCTGTTGGCAGAAGCTCATTTTGGAAACAAAGTTGGCAGTGTAGATTCGTGTGTTGATAAATAATTTATAGTGCTGAAATTATTAGCAAGCAACGGGCTGGTAAAGCTTATTACTTTATATGGAGAATGAGTAATAATAGTCTATCACTTGGACGTCAAGCAGCGTATGTATAAATTGGAGAGGGTTATTCCAGCACATGTAAATAACAGGCAGGCAGTGATATGCATGAGTGCATTCATATTCACGTTGACGACAAGCAGCATCGATACCATTATTGATAAAAGTCAGGATGGAGGTTAACATAAGTATTTAGATTGGATGTGATGTTAACCTGCAGCCATTCATTTATATTCTGCCGAGAGAATGAGCCGAATTGTGCTTATTTATTTCCTTTTATGGGTCTGAACGCGTACTCGTATCACCTCCAAATAATTCACTTGAAGAGGCTGAATGACTATTGAATGACTTCCTCTCTACCAGCCGGATATCAAAGATATCGTAAATACAAAGGAACGTGCCCCCTCATCCCTATGCAATGGCATGCATTTGCACACACTGACCATGGAAGGTGTGAAAAAACGAAGAAATGAAGGATCGGCGACTTCTTCGTTATCCGCCAATTCTTTCTTTCTTTTTTGTTTATAATACGTATTTAAATCATATAAAAGCAGCTCTACATTCTTGCATCCTGTTTTGTAATCTCCTCATATAATCCTCACCTCATATTCACCTCGCACATAGGAAAAGATGAAGATCACATCCATCCTCTCTGTTGCCTCCGCCGTCATCATGGCCATGGTTCCATCAGACGTCAGAGCAGGAGGCAGCAAGCCTGTCGTCGTCGAGGGAAAGATCAAGGTACAAATCCCTTAATGCCACCACATATGCTGATCACCACCGTCATCTTCTTAAGACCGTCGTCCTTCTCGTCATGGAGAACAGATCTTTTGACAACTTTCTTGGTTATTGGGCTCGCACGAGGCAAGGTGTTGATGGCATGCCTGTCGACGCATGCAACACGATTACTGCCACTGGGAAGAGGATCTGTGCACAGGATACTGCTATCTACATTAACAAGGATCCAAGTAAGTCTCAAAGGCTATTAGACTGCAAGCGAAGCGAGCACACATCTATTACACGATTATTGACACCTCATATTATCTCATGTTCTTAAAAGACTGACTCCTCTTTACTGCTTTATGAATAACAGACCACGAAACAGTCGACGTCACGGAGCAGATCTACGGCGCGGGAGTCGACACTCTCAACGCTGCAAAGAAGAACGCCATCCCTACAATGGGTGGATTTGCGGACGTGAATGCGAGAACTTGGGAGACCACCGACCCGTCCATTGTTCGTCAAGCCATGGATGGATATAACCCCCGGAATGTGCCCATCACGGCCGCCCTTGCTTCAGAGTTTGCCGTGTTTGATCGTTGGTTCTGTTCTGTCCCAGGGTAATTATAAGAGTGTTAAGGTTTTCCCCCGTTTAGTATGTATTCTAATTGTATATTATTCTATAGACCCACTTACCCCAACCGCCTCTTTATCTACTCTGCTACCTCCAATGGTCGCTACGAAAACAGCATCGGCGATGTCGCCCTTGGCTTCCCCCAGAAATCAATCTTTGGTGCCATCGAAGAAAAAAGGCCTCACCTGGAAAAACTACCACGGTCAGATCCCGACCTCCATCTTCATGAAAGACGCTCGTCAAGTCAGCAAGATCAAAACCATGCCCACCTTCTACTCTGACGCCAAAGAAGGCAAACTCCCCAACTTCTCCCTCATTGACCCGATTCTCATGAGCGCTCCCGGGGTGGAGCCAAACGACAACCACCCCCCGCACAACGTGGCACGTGGAGAGCTTCTTGTCAAGAATATCTACGAGGCATTGAGGCAATCCCCACAATGGAACGAAACCCTCTTCCTCATCACATACGACGAAAACGGCGGCTTTTATGATCACGTCGCCCCACCCTCCAACGTCCCCATTCCCGATGACGCATCCGCCGCCTCCACCGTCTTCCGTCACGACCGTCTTGGCGCCCGTGTCCCAACCCTCGCCATTTCTCCTTGGATTAAAAAGGGTCGCGTCGTCACAAAACCCAACGGCCCAACTCCAACCTCTGAATTCGAGCACTCCTCCATCAGCGCAACTCTCAAGAACATCTTTAAGCTCAACAGCTTCCTGACAAAGCGTGATGCTTGGGCGGGTACATTTGATTTCTTGGTGGATGAGTTGAGCACGCCCAGGACGGATGCTGCGTGGACTTTGCCGAATGCGCCTGCTATTGATCAGGCTTTTGCGAGGTTTGAAAAGGAGGATGCGGATTCTGTTGAAGAGTATGAGATGTTGAAGGTGGTGATGGATAAGCTTGTTGCTTGAAACTTTTTTTTACGCGTGTGTTTTAGTGCTATACCTCTCAAAACCTCTATTCCTTTTTCTCTATGCAAACTTTTGCTCTGCTCTATGCCTCATCTCTTGTTTTTCCATACATTCATCCCACCACATAGAACTGCAGTGGCCAAATATATATTTTGTCGATCCATGTATTATTAGTATAAGCTCCACGCGTTGGTCAAGCTCTTCACCCCAAAGTTCAGACCTCATTATTCCTTCATTCTCCATCCCAGATTTGTCATCTCCCGAAAAAGCCTTTCAACATGCCCACCATCCAAGTCGTCACCATCATCGATGCAGCTCCGTCCAGAGTCCACGAGATACTTCTCGACATGGCCAAATACCCAGACTGGAACCCCATGATCACCGTACGGATTCCATCTCAATTTTCATCGCAAATTCATTAACCATCATTTCGCAGTCTATCACAGGTACCCGGAAACCATGGACAGCCGAAGTCGGCGGTCCCATCACAGTCTGGGCAAAAACACCATTAGCCAGTACGTCCTCCCCCACACCTCCTCATAACTAAACACCTTACCTAGCCGCACCCCTCCCCTGCACCGTCACCTCCGCAACTCCTCTCAGCCCTCCACCCACTCCTGAACTCTACGACCTGACCTGGGAAGGCACCCTTCTCTACGGTCTCGCCATCCGTGGTGTGCATTCGTTCATATCAGAAGCTATTAAGGAGGACGGGAAAGTGAAGACAAAGTTTACACACCGGGAGACGTTTACGGGGGTTGCGACGATTCCGTTTTATGCGGTTGGGAGTGTTGTACCGAGTAGTGCGGCGCCGGTGGAAGCTTTGTATCAAAGTTTAATGAGGCTTTGAAGAAGAGGGCGGAAACTTGGAAAGAGTAGAAGTTAATAAGATTCGCCCGGCACCTTCTTATGTGAGATGCTGTAACGTTCATAAAATATCGAAGTCAAATGCCTTTTACAAAACTGAAGCGTCTATGTTCACCATCTTCTACTTTGTCGCAAATTATCAAACAGATCCTAAAAGCTTTATTTACATCAAACCCATACAAGCAATCCGCAACAAAAAGAATAATCTAAACACTACTCAATATCCAGCCTAAAGCTTCATCTCAAACCCTTTCTGCCTAATAATCCTCTCCGCCCACTCCCAAACCTCCCTCGCATACCCCTCATCCCCCGCAATACTCGTCGCAATCCCCAACCGCCCAATTGGCACAAAATACTCCCCCTTCCACCCCTTCTCCACAACATCTTTACTCGTCGCCGCATAAATCTACAAATCCGTCAACCAATTAAAAAAAAAAGTAATAATGAAAAGCTGGTTTAACTGACCTGCGTCAACGCTGCATCGGCTGGTGCAAATGCTAAAAACCGGCTCGCGATACCAGCCGCAATGTTAAGAAGACTGAATTCTTTGTAAAACACGCTGGTGGCCGCGAACCCAGGATCCGCAGTGTTCACGTAAATGTTGTTGACACCCTTTTGTTCGAGTCTTCGTTGAAGCTCTTTAGTGAACTGAATCACGGCAACTTTGCTCTTTCCGTAGGTCCAAAACGGGTTATAACCTAGCAATCTTATTTCTTGATAACCGATAGAATCTTACGTGAAGGATCGTTGATGTATTCGAGATACACCGGCGTGAACATCAACGCGTGGATCTTTGATGAGACGTTCACTACCCTCACATCACTCGTCTCGGCAGTCCGTTCAAGCACCGGAAGCAGCAACATGGTCAAATAAAACATAGCCAAAAAGTTGACTGCAAAGTTCATCTCAATCCCATCTTCGGAGAGCGTCAACCGTTGGAACCCGTAAACGCCTAGACATATTCATCAAACTCAAAGAAACCACCCGCTCGAAGGAATTTTTTGTACCTGCATTGTTCAGGAGAACGTGGATGGGAAGTCCTGTCTCATTGTAACGTTTACAGAAATCCCGGATGGATGCGAGACTCGCAAGGTTGACTTTCATGACCGTGATTTTCCCTTTCGCTTTTGGTTGGCGTTTCGCAGTTCCTGCGCTTGCCTCTCGGCTTTCTCGGGGTTTCGACATGCGTTAATGCTTTTTACAATGAGTTTATAGGCATTGATTGATTATGGGACTTACACATGGGCGCCTAGACATTGTTAGCTGACGTGAGTTTGAGATGAGGGGTTTACCTTTAATGTAAAACGCTTCAAGAGAGGCTTTACCCACTCCGTCCGTTCCACCTGTGACGATAATGGTTTTACTGAGAGGTCGCCACACCTTTTAACGAAAAGGTATGAGAAAATGGCCACATGATTGTGATGGTGTTGAATAAGTGGAACGTCAATGACGTTAAAAAAGCGACGGAGGGGGGATCCTTTTTTATATGTCCGCCACATCGGGTGGCCAATGCCTCCCAAATAGGTCAACGTCAATGGTGGAATATAGATCGATCAAACTCCATCGGCGATTATTAATTGTAGAGGGAAACATAACGCAACTATGAAGACCTATCCACTTTGGACAAGTAATCCGCGTCTTTTTGTCTTAAAGTTTGTAGCTTCCAACAGCCTGCTAACGACACCAGCGTAACAATGTCACCGAAGAAAAAAAAATATACGATAATAGTGCAATACACGCAACAATGTAACAAAAAAAAATATAAACGGCTAAAAATTCACATTCAGCTAAACATTCATACATCCGTAAACCCCGGAAACCCTCCACTTCCAAGCCATCCCGTCACATACCCCTCCCTCTCCGCCCCCAATATCCAATCTCCGCCGCCAACAATGCAACCCCCGCAATCCCCTCAAACAATCCCTCCCTCTTCTTCGTTCTCCCCAATCGTCCCCCAGCCTCAACAAGCGCAGGTGGTGGCGCTACAATCTTATGCGGTTCATCGAATTTCATAGCAAGATCCAAGAAACGTTGAGCACGGTGGAAATCAAGCGCACGGTGGGTATGACGATATAATGCGAGAAAGACAAAGGCGTTGCCCGAGATACCGTGACAGAGACCAACACCTTTACGAAGGACACCGCGTTCCCAGACGGCTTCGGCGGCGCGTTTAGCCAACGTCGAGGAAGGTGGGATCGTGGAAGGCTTCGTAAGCTTTTAACAAACAGAAAATAACACCTAAATACTTTCGTTTAGATACGAGTTAAAAACGAAGAAAAACTAACCTGGTCCACCATGACAAAACTGCAAAAGTTCATCTCCTTCATATAGTTGCGGCGAGTTCCCTAACGACTCGTTCGCCCTGACCGTGAAATTCCCATTTGGACTTGTCGTCTAATCAATACTTAACAGACTCCTCCACTTCCTGACGAAGGAGAGTGTGCGAGCAGGTGGCTCGTCCTGAAGCGTTTACGTTTTAATGAGGCGTAATCGGGTCCTGAGCCGCGTGGGCCAATGGCGTTGCTGCCGCTCGCGGGTGTGTAGGCGGGCTTTGAAGGGACGGTGGGATTCACTGGGGTGGGGGCGTTGATGACCGTAGAATCGGTAGGTTTAGTATCGGCGGCTTGGGGGGTGGTAGATGGTTCGACGTCCATCTTGTCCGCGGTTTCTTCTTTCTTTGCCTCCGATTCGGGGACTGCGGTAGTAGCAGCACCATCATCAACTTCCATTTTATCACTGTTGCCTTCCTCCTTCACGTCAGCCTTCGCTTCCTCCTTTACTTCCTCCTTTCCCTGCTCTTTTTTCACCTCCTCCTCCTTCTTCTCATCTTCCGCCTTAACCAACAACCTTGGAATATTCATCAAAATCCCCAACGGGCCTGCAGTCCCATGCGCCGCCCCCACATAACTCTCCATATGCCAAGTCCACGCAAGTGGCGCCCCGACTCTAGGCCTAGACTGCTGTCGATCCCTCTCAAACCTTGGACTGAACGACCGTCGCCCTCCAGCGCGTCCATCCTCCATCACAGCATCCAACAGCGTCTATGAGGATCGTCAAGACCAAGAGACGTGGAGAGGTCGAGACCCAGGCATTTTCGGAGGAAAAGGAGGGTGTAGAGGTAGCCGGTTTACCGTGGAACAGTCGGTAGATCCTTTGGGAGAAAGGCATATTTTTTCATTTCTAAGAGGGGGCTGATGACGGTTGGGAGAAGGTCTTTTGTGCCTTCTTGGTGGTAGACTATTTAAGATAGTTAAAATACATATTGACACAAACAATAAATGACTTACTGGCAGCTGCAACAGCGTAAACACCCGCGCGGAATCCATAAATCCACACTTGTGTGTCTTGAAGCCGATTTTCTGTTCCTCAAGAATCTCGGCATGAACTTTTGTAAGTGCAGACTCAATATACTCATGGGCAAGAGTAAGCGATGACACGCCATTGACGGTAAACCCGGGATCATAGAGAAACACCTTTAAAAACAACAATGCAATACCAGCATGTCCTGTTAAAAGTCAGCAAAGCTTTAACTGCCAAAATCCAACCATGATAAACATCATACGGCACATCTTTCTCCGCCAAATCCCATTTCTCCCTCACACTTTTCGTCAACTCCACCAACGCCTCCCTCGCCTTCATCCTCACGTCCTGCGTCGGTCCCATCTCTTCCTCCGGCACCGTTTCCCCGAAATATGGGTTCGGAAGGTGTCGAGCGGTTTTCTTGACGGCTTCGCTGGACTCGGCGGCGGCGGCTGCGTCGTCTTCTAAGGTGGAGTCGAGGGGTTCGCTGGGGATGTAGGGTGCGTGGACAGGTTTATCTGCGTCCATGCTGGTTTCGGGGGCGTCGTCTTCGTCAACGGCGGGGAGGTCGTCGTTGCAGGTGGGCATGTCGATCTCGGGGAGAGGGTCGTCGACGGGCTGGTCTGTCTCCATGATGGGAGCGTTGTCCGGGTGTGAGTGTCGTCTTCCATTTTTAGTCGCTGGTTTTTTTTCTGT
>JAHLKC010000105.1:0-141134 GCA_025449115.1 Chytridium lagenaria
TGTTGGGTTTGGGTGCTGGGTTTGGGTTGGGTCTTGCATCATTTGCTAGGTAGGAGTTGGAGGGGGTTTTGTTGCAGTACGATGGGAATGCAAGATGAGGATGACTCAAGCAGAATGCTTAATACGTTGTCGACGGGGAATGACCCTTGGGTGAAAAGAAAATGGATGAAGAGGTTGTAGGGTGCCGGATGCAGTGTGGTGTGTAAGTATAAAATGTCTTTTTGAGGTGTGCGGTGGCGATGCTAGTGGAGAGCCATCCATCCGCCGAATGTTGATCAACAGCTATCACTCCCCCAGTATCACGTTTGAGTTCACAGTATCAACCCAAGGGCTCCTTCATGTATCAGGAGCAAAAGAAGATTACTTTCTTTCGAAAAAGATGTTGTTTCGAGGTCGCCGCTTTTGAGTCGGAGAAGAAAGACGGCCAATACAAAATTGTCACGGGTCACCACCTCATTCGACCGCTGGCTCAGAACGATATATATGTATATAAAAAAAAAGGGCTGTATTACAATGAAGTGAGGGTATAATTTCGCTATTGACGCATCACGCATCCTTCTTCTATACAACCTCGCGCAATCTCTACCGCGGAACCACTACCGCCATCCATTTCGCTCAATCAATTTAAACCCTTTAATAAGCTCTTTGCGACCTTAGCCTATATAAATTAACTTAACACCAAAAACCGCTGTGAGATCCTTTCACTCTATCACGCATTAACGCGTTCCGTCACACCTTTATCAGCGACTTTTGCACATTCGCAGAGGACCATTCCTAACAAACACAGGAGTTGAAATGTTCGTGTTTAGACAATCGAGCAAAGAAAGATTAATATTATTGTGGTATTAGGACTATTGAATCTTCAGCTTCCGGTTCTTCCTTCTCCACAATCCCAATTGCGCCAAAGTCCAGCTCATCTTTTGGTGGCGAAATTTCCGGTCAAACGCGCGTCACAGCTTCCACCAAATATTTCGCCGTGCCTTTGTCGTCTACGATGCAAATTCGTTCATCTCGGAATGCACTAATCACTAGTCGTCCTTTGCTGCCTTCAAGTCTGCCACGGTTGACTGAGACTACAACATTTGTCGCTCAAATGCCTAACGCCTTAAGTTTACCTCGCAGTGATATATATGAGCCTCTTACCGTGACGTCGACCGGCTCTAGCTCAGATTTGGCACGTTTTAAAATTCCGATGGATATGGAAAGTTCAATGTCCTCAGATACGTTACCGTTGTCACGTAGCGCCCTTACTGGAATTGCTCGGACTGCTAGCTTGAAAAAAGCGAATAACAGACCACCTCGGAAGGTTGCAGAGTGCGGGAGGTGTAGAAAGAAGATGGTGGGGAACGCGCACTCAGAGTGCGATGATGGTGTAGCGATTAAAAATCGACATATCCCTTACCTGGACGTTCCAAGATGATTTTGTTATTAGAAAATTATGATTAACACATATTATCAGTAATAAAGAACTTTAACGGAATGGCGTCTTACTTTGTAAAATTGAGCAGATTAATGAAACTAAGGTGATGATTTTTAGTTGAAATAAAAGATAAAGGCCTCCAAATCGTGTTTACAATAGTAATGGATCTACCAATTCCAAAAAGGTAAGATAGCACTACATAACTCATGAAGAATACATTAAGGACAACAATAAAAATGAAGAAATGACTGCCGTGTTGTGGAACTCAATGACGAGGTAAAAGTATAAGTTAACGAGACAGTTTCTGTTGCGTACCCCCTCCGCCAACCTCACGACTTTCTACGTCACAAAAAAATAACTGTAAGCAATCGCGCGAAAATTTGTCTTTATTCAAACTGTGAAGAATCAACAATCACGCGGCTGACGTGCACCATCCGCAATTGGAACTGAAAGTGAATAGCCGCGCCGACCACTTCCCGCACCAGACTTGACAAGAGCGGAGTAGACCCATACCCCTTCTCAAAGACAGCCACGTTATGGCTTTATCCGTGTGCCACTGAATGCACTGCCTGGATAACGCGCCACACACCGTCGCCAGGCCCAATGTAACAGTAGCGATCTACCACGTTTGAGCTGCCAGTCCCTCGCGATGGCGCCGACGCAACGCGGGCACCACCACACCAACCAGAAATGATCCCGAGTGCAGAACCCCGCCCCCGTCAAAGAACTATCACTCACCAACCCCCACATGAGAGGCCGAGCGCCACACCTGCTCACGAATGTAGTCAAGCCCCTCCTTACGACAGTAGAGTTCGAGCGATACCGTTTGTGACCTCTGTTGCGTTGGATGTCGAGCCCTCGTTCTCTCTTTATTAGTTTATAACCCCTGTTTCCTCTTTTTATACCCCTCTCTTTGTCCTTGAATTCTACAATAAATAAACACCGCGACTTAACTTCTCTTTTATTAAACTTCCTCTCTCCTCTGATCCGCTCCCTCCTTCCAATATGAAAAAGATTACAAGATAAAAAAAACGTTCCCCAGACTCCCTCCCCCCTCCAGACCCCATCCTTCCTCCTTCTCTCCTCTCGCTCCAGCCCAAAACGCGCAAAAACAAAACAAATAAGAAATATTTTGTAAATCCGACCTGTGATCTTCTCTTGACCCATCCCTCCCTACCTAGCTTCGACTAGGGGGTAGGGGAGAAGAGTAAAGGAGTTGCTCCAGCAGAGCAAGTCCACAGAGCACCTAGGGACAGGATGTACTCCTGAATCTAAGTGATGTTGTTGTTGTTTGGCGATGGTGTGGATGAGTGATCGCGAGGTTCTGCTTAATTAAAGGGAGAAGGGAACGTGTTTAGTATCTTCTATGTCGACTTACCTTGCTAATAAACCAATATGAGCACCAGATCGTCTCCTGGCGATCGGGGATGGCTGAAAGCCTCCTTGCCTTCCTGCTATGGCACCTTTTGGAACGTGATGATCTCGTTGCCTCACGAGCTGGCACAGGGTAACCTCACTCATCACCTGCCTGCAGCGTCGATCACCGGCTCGGGGATCATCAGAGGTGGAATGTAGCCGACCAAGCCTAAGCTAAAGGACACTGACAATGAGGAGGACCCTTGGGCTCCCATCGCAGCCTTCTGCTTCAGACAGCTGGATTGCGGCTTCACCAGGTGGCAGGGGGTAGAGGGGTGGGCTGCCATCCAAGAAGGAGTGAAGGGAGATCACGGCGAGGCCACGCGCGTGAGATAGAGGATGGGGGATCAACTCAATATCAACTACTTAATTCAACAGGTACAAATTAAATCAAGAAATCTCTCATATTAAAGTAATACACAAAATACAAATAAATAATAGACACAACATATGCACAGACACATAAACGGCACATATGCGCGCCACCTCCTTCAATAAAAACCCTATAAACGTGGGGAAAAACTATATATAAAAAACCCAAAGGGAAAAGAAGGGAGGATTCAATATGACGCGTAAATATACGCGTCGACGCGGGATATAACGGAACTCAACAGACTTAGACGGAATGTCCTTATGAGCCATAGGCCATGTGAATAATGTAATTCTTCACATTCTCCCGTTTTTAAGAAAAGGCTTACGTAAGAAAAGTCTAACTTAGCTGTCAGAAGTATAAGAACGTTCTGTGATTATATCAGAGCTTGCGTTATGGGCAAGTCTATAAGGCCAAGTATTGGCAAAAGTTATATAATTGTTACCATCTAGCATCTCTATAGCTAAAGGTAGTTCAAAGTTATCATCAGGATAATCATTATCCTGATTATTATCAATATCAGGTTCCAACTGAGGAACTTCATTGTCAATAACATTCTGGTCATCAGAATCTATGGGTACAGCTTGCCGTAAAGTACGTTTAGCCTTGCGCTTACGTTTCTTTATGGGGCTAGGAGGGGTATCATTAGGATACCTTCATCTTCATCCTCACTACGATAACCATCATTATCTTCAGGCATCGTGTAGGATATGGGCTTAGGCGCAAGTCTCTTGCGGCCAGCATTCTTTTCATATACTACTCGTAGAGCATATGCTGTGGGCTGTGTTTAGCAACCGGTCCCAGTAATCTTTAACTATGGATGAGGGTAAGGCCTCTTCATCCATTAGAAGGTTATGCGCGGTTCCATGACCGAGCCATTTAACATAATACTTATACTTTTGTTATGAGAATCATAAGTATGATAATCCAGTTTCTCAACATAGAACTCAGGATCATTATAGTCGCATCAGCGACTTCTTCATCAAATCGTCGAAACAATTCGCGATTAACTCCAACTGCTACCTTATTCTTAGGCATGCGTCTAATAACTTGGAGTTCTTTCCATGCTGCGATCTCAGCAGCAAAGTCATCTGAAGCTACTTCTGCAGATGCAGCATTAGCAGTTTCGTAGGCGGCAAAGACTCAAATGGTCGGAGTCTAGCAGCATTAGCAAGTCGTGATAAGAGCTGGCCTCCAGGGAGGAGCTCTACAACTGTGTATCTATTGCTGTCCATAGATTTACTAAGGACACGCATAGGGCCAGCCCATCTAAATTGGAACTTCTTAGTGGGGGCATTCTTGTTCTCTTTCCCCGACGTTCAGTCTTCAAGGGAACAGAGAGCCATACCAGGTCGCCAACATCAAACGATGTTTGTTGCGACTGGGTTTATTTTGTTGTGCTCGTCTCTTGCGTTTGAGTTCTGCACGCAAGAGTACGGCCTTTGAGTAGGCTAGTCTAGCAGCTAGCTGAGTAACATAATCTTAGCCTCTAAACGATCATCTTCATCGTTGAGGGATTCTTTGACAAAGTCCTGAAGGGCTTGTCGAGTATTCATGAGCACACTCACATGTGTGTCAGTGTCTATATCATCTTCAGGAGAAACATAGGTCATCCTGATCGTCATTGACTTCAAGTTCAATGATTCTACATGCCGTGCAGGTCCTCGTCAACAAGGGGATGCCAGCATTGAGGTGTATAATATCTGGGGAAAGTACCAGAGTGTCGTGACATATAAGTTCATGGCGTTGTCAACAAATATGGGGTAACTGTCACGCAAATGTGGGCGTTCGTCATACAGCCATTATGAATAATAGATACATAGCATCTTTTTCTTTCCCATGCAAGTCGTTTTCGCTTTACGAGTTAACGAATGCATCTGGGAGGATTCATTCCTTCCAAAGGATCTCCATTGGAAGGTATGTCCAAGTCCTTCATCGCGTGGATGTGGACAAGGTAAAATAGATCATAACCATATTTCTTAAGGACGTCAGCTATGAGCAAGTAAGGCTCTCGACCATCAGTCGAGCAAGTCCATGAGCAGCTCGCGCTAAGCGGCCGTCAAAGAAGTGTAGCTGTTCAGAGAACATAGCAAGTATTTTAGGAAGAGCCTCTGCAGTATCTCTAGTAGTGGAAACAGCTATCAGAGGTTCTTCTCCTGTCTGAGCCCACAGTCGTGGGTCAGGATATTCTTCCGCAAACACATCGTCTGTGGGATAACCAAACTTGAGGTCAGCCGGCGTAAACGCTTCACGGCCAAACATCATCATGAATGGGGTTTCATTTGTGGTCTGGTGGACCGTTGTTCTGTATGCAAACAACACATAGGGGAGTATTTCATCCCAATCGTCATGTGTTCTTTGGTTTATATACGCACGTATCATCTGGCATAGAGTTTTGTTTGTTCGTTCAACTAAACCGTTGGCCTGAGGCCAATACGGCATAGAGAAGGATTGTTTCATTCCTAGTACAGTAGAAACTCTCTTAAAGAGGTCACTAGGAAATGGTTGTCCTTGATCCGAGTGTAAGGTCAAGGGAATGCCGAAGCGGCAAAAGCATTGCTCAACAACTATTCTAGCAATGGTGTTTGCTTCTAAGTCGGGGACGGCAAACGCATCAGCCCAACGGGTAAAGTAGTCTGTGAGGACAACAATGTACTTGTTGCCACGTTGGCTAGTGTTCATAGGACCAACAATATCAATGGCAACACGATCCCAAGGTCTATGACCAAAGGGTATGGGCCTCACGGCACCTTTTCTAGTCAAGTTATCTTTAGATTGTTGACATGTGGGCATCGTCGTATTATGCCTCTAAGTCTTTTTGGATGGTAGGCCACCAAAACCTATCTAGGGTAGTGGCGATAAGTCTGCGAACACCGAGGTGTCCTCCAGCCATCATATCATCATGGACGGCATCAAAAGCAACGTCCTGAAGTCTTTTGGGGACACATAAAGCGACTCGCACTGGCGATCGTCGCATAAGGTAGTCCTTCACATAGAGTACGCGGTAGAGGACTCTACCACGCATCACCATATTCTGGGCATTCATTAAAACACCCTTTCTTAGATCAGGATCCTCAGGAAGGATTCCTTTCTCAGAAACTTGATGACGTCGGCAAATCTCAAGTCATTTCTTTGGGCTTTAATAAAGTCACCAGATATCTGTCCATTGGCCATGAAGGCATTGGGACAGTATTTGCATTCCTATCATTGACAGAAGGCCCGGGTTGTTTGGGGCTTCATGCGGTGGCTCTTGATCAGGTAAGTCAAGTGCCGGCAATGAGATCATGTTATCATAATCATTGTGGTGAGCATCGCTGTGCTCTAAGACCAATTCAACCATTTCATGGTCAGTCAGTGACGCCACAAAATGGTGGTTGACATTCCATTTGCAAGGAATTCGTTTATCTACAAAGACGTAGTCTATTCTCCAACAGCTTTATAGAACTCTGTTGGATCATGCCAAGTATATCCTGGCGTATGCGGATGGCTATGACGAAATCCATCCTTAAAACCTAAGTTAATGAATGAGCTAAGCCAGTAGCGTTCATCATTGCGGAATCCAGAGTATCCATAAAATCTGGATGGTTCTCGAACATCATTGCTTTGTGAGCAATGTTGAAGTCTCCTACAACAATTGTATTTGACTGAGCTTTGAGACTCTTTACAAAAGTATGTAGTCGTTCCAGGAACTTCATCTTGTATTCCTGTCTGTGATCATGCCTCGTGCCATTTGGCGCATAGACATTCACTATATTCATACCTAAAAGGCAGAGAGTAAGGCACCGTCCCTCTTCAACAAAGTCGTCGAAGTCAGTGCGCATCATATGAGTCCCACATATTACTGAAAGTACGGGGATATCTTCGCGGACCATGGTCATAACACCATTGTGTCCATTTCTTTTGTCGTCAGCATACATCTTCCATCCGCGGACGGACTTCAGTTGTTGCCAAAACTTTTCATGACCATCGCCGACCATAGTCTCTTGGAAGCAGGCGATGTCACATTCCATTTCATCCAAATATTTAGCAAAGAACTCTGCTCTATTGGATTCATCACCTTCAATTCTCTTTGCAAAGTGTTTCTTAACAAGAGCTTGAAGGCTGTTCACATTCCAACTTATAATCTTCAACTTGGAAGAGCGGAATGGTGTTTGTATATCATCAATGGGATATAACTTTTTCATTGACTCTGGTGGGAAGTCATGGATCATACGAGAAGGAACATCAGGCAAGCCGTCGTTCTCTCAACGCCATATATCTCGCGTAGAGATGGGGGTGAGTCTGAGGTTTCTCTTTTCATTGAGGGTGAGAAAGCTCACGTATCTCAAGTATTTCTAGCGTAAAAACCACTTAGAGATTTTGGACCAGTGTCAGGCACTGGGTAGTTTACAGCATCTGGTGGTATACCAGCATAACTGTTATGACGTGGGTGATCTGTCCAGGTATGTGCCTAGGTGCGCGAGAGGAGTTACCTCAGGATCAGGCACCTGGCAAATCCAGAATCGGGTAGTTCCTGTGAACTCCCGTTTTTGATATTCAAATAGTCTGCGTCTCTCGAGAATGTCCTTCAATCGAGATGACTTTATCCTGACAAAACATTGTCAATGAGCTGTTCAGGGAAGATAACTTCACTGGAAAGCAATGGTCGATCAGATCCAAACTCCCGTTTTTGAGAAGGAGAGAAGACATGGGCGGGCGGGTGGGTATAATTAATGCTAATCGCAGAAGTTATAGTTTGCAAAAGTTCTTTGTTCTTAACTTTAGCATCTTTTCCGATAAAGACTCGAGGGGCGGTCTCAGGGAAGTCACCAACCTCTGAGTCATCATCAGGTATAGGCTTTGGGGGTTTGAAGCTGCGTGAGAGAGCGTCGGCAACGGCCTGGCTCTTGCCGGGAACATGAACCAACTCAATCTCATGATCCTGTAGAGAGTATGACCATCGGGCAAAGCGGCCTTCAGTCACCTCTAGCAAACAGGGGAATTAAGGCTGAGTGATCAGTCTCAATGCGGTATGGTTTGCGCCATGTGTAAGTCTCAAAGAGGTTTGAAGACCACACAACAGCGAGACCCTCGCGGTCAGTGTTAGAGTAGTTTTGCTCAGCATCGTTCAACGTGCGTGAAGCAAAAGCTACAGGATGGTATATGCCGTCGCGATTCACAAAAAGCGCAGCACCAATTGCGTACTTAGAAGCATCGCAAGATATAACGAACTTATCGTCTGGTAATGGAGTTACTAATAGTACCTCAGATTTGAGTATATCTATCAAGCGTCGAAAGGCTGCTTCACAGGAGGCAGTCCAGTCAAATGAGATCTCTTTGCGAGTGAGATCATATAATGGTTTTGCGACGTCAGTAAAGTTGGGTACAAATCGTCGAAAATAATTAGTGAAACCAAGGAATCGTTGAATATCCTTGACTGTTTTTGGTACAGGCCAATCTTCAAGCTTCACAAGCTTATCAGGATCTGCTTTTATCCCATCTTCAGAGACGATATGACCCAGGAAGGGTAAGACCTTGAAAGGAACTGACACTTCTTAGGTTTAAGCTTCAGGTTGTACTCATATAGTCTATCAAATACAAGCTGAAGATTTTCGAAGTGGGAATCCACATCCGTTGAGAATATGATAATATCGTCAATGTACACCATACATTTGATCCACTTTATTCCAGCGAGGACTAAGTCCATGCATCTCTGGAAAGTTGGTGGACTATTTGTGAGGCCAAAGGGCATCACGTTGTACTCATAGAGTCCATCTGGGGTAACAAGGCAGTTTTGTGACGATCCTCTGGGGCTACAGGTATCTGCCAAAAGCCTGAGAGGAGATCAAGGGATGAGAAGAGACACATCCCGGCTAACCGATCAAAGGTCTCATCAATGCGGGTAAAGGATACTTATCCTTTATTGTGATCTCATTGAGACGACGGAAGTCAGTGCAGAATCTGTCAGCACCGTCCTTCTTTTTCGCGAGACACACGGGAGATGCGTGAGGAGAGCGTGACTTCCTAATGACGCCAGTCTTCAGCATTTCCTCGACATGGTCGCGGATGATCTTAGCGCGCTCTAAACCAACGGGGTAAGGAGCCATGTTGGGAGGGCGAGAATATGGTTTTGTTTCAATGGTATGGTAACCAGGTCCTTTGTGCCTGTTCTAACGTATTCACGAAAGACATCAGCGTTCTTAGGAATTGACAAGAACTGGATGAGTCGCTCACGCAGTTGCATATCAGTAATGTGCTGAAGATCAAACTTCTTCAGAAGATCCTCAGTGGTATAGGATCCATATTCTTAAGGTAATCCATGCGATCCTCATTTGTGGTGTCATGAGGTCTATGACGGGAGGGCTCTTCCAAATCAGGGCCATCGTCAGCTGGAGTTTCCAGCAGAGCTTTTGTGACAAAGTCAGGAAGGGGGGAATATCAGGCATTGAGCCGTATCCTTCATCAACGGGATCTAACTCCTTTTGTGAAGTCAGGATATCCGTGTCGGGCACATCCAAGAGGGGGTCTCGAGACTCCTCTGGTGGCAGTTTCGCTTTTTCAAGCTTTTGTAAGGTGAGAAGTACGTTACTCTGTGGGTACTTCCCTTTATCGCTGCTCTTCCTAAGAAGGCGGCGGGTGTCAGCACGGCTGACCTTTCTTTTACCATCGTCATCAACAGCACCAATGCCATTAATGAGAAGGTTGAGATGGTTTCCAAAATCTTGGAGTGTTTTAATCCGTCTATTTGCGGTGACCTCTGTTTTGATATAGAGGCACGCAGCAGGGTCATCCTGATCATCCTCATGGATGGGGATGAAGTCAGTGAACTGTTGTTTAGGGTCGTCATGAATATACCCAAAACACGTTCCTGGTGGTAAAGAGGTTTGGAAAGGTCCTCGATGACCAACCTGTAGGGGGAATGGTTCCATGTCTGGTACAAGGCGACCATCGTCGCAACGTACAGCCTGCATTCCGTTGGGAAACAGGTCTGCGTGTGAGTATACGTCCGTTCCGCGTCAAAGTCAGTAAAATCCTGACGAGGAAGAACGGTGTAGTTTGCGGAAGGAACGTCTGGCAGCCTATCAAAGACACACCACACGGTTGTTCCGTAGTCAGGGTCGAACTGAGCCTCCTTAGCGAGGACAATTCGTATGTAGGGTGACTTACTCTTGTAAGTGAACCCTGTGCTATTACTTTAAAGGTGTCTCGTAAGCTTTTACTTTTCTGCCCTTCAGAGTAGGTGCATAGTAGAAGTAGCGTAGTTTGTGGGAACTAGCTAGGATATCCATATGGAAGGCAGGATAGTAGGCATGCCAAGAATGACTGGCCGCGGACAGTGTTCCACTATATAGAAGGGAAGTTTCTTCTTAACTCCAGGAGTACTTCCGGGAGATACGTTGAGTCTGCATATTCCAAGAATACGCTCTCGTCCACCAATTCCATTTGAGAACTTTGGGTAATGGAAAGGTGTAATGTCAAACTCCACTCCTCGTGAGTAAAGATCACGTAAGAGGGACTTAGTTACAAGGTTGCCATCAGAACCTGTATCGATGAGTGCATCACCAATGTGGACGCCACCAAGGTTGCAACAAATCTGAGTGATACAAGGAGCATCATTTTCAATAAGATCAGATGGGACATCATCAACAATGACGTCATCAGTTTGGCACTCCATTTCTCGAGTCTCCTTAAGAGGTGCGGGATGATTACTAGATGTCTTTTCAACACATACATCGTAGAGTTTGGATACTGCGTGAAGAACAACAGGACCTGTATCAGACTGAGTCTGGTTGGAGCTGTCGCTGGTGCTAACATGTGTATTAACACCTGCTGAAATCATTACTGGAGTTTTACTCGCAGAGTCAGAACCAACGGCTTGATGCAAAGCAAGCACAGGGGCCGGGTCTTTAAGGAATGTCTGCACCTGAGCAGAGAACGCATCAGGGAGGGAGGGCAGGGATAAACTCTTCGAAGTCAAAGTCATAGCAGACTGACGGAGAGCACCTGTTATGGGTATAGGTTGCGAATTACGATGTCGCCGTAAATACGGGATGTTGCAAGAAGTGCTCGGATGAAAGGAGCAACTGTTTAGGGTCTTCTCGTGCACAGACCTTGTACAGCGTCAAGTGTATTGGGACAGGAAGTGCCGACGTGACCGTAACAAGGTCGTGGGTATAGAGAAGTGTGTCCAAATACACGGAGTCAGGTTTGGACGAGACAAACCAAGCAGTAGAGTAGACGTTTGGTTCGTGGGATAACACGTGTAAATGAGGTAGCATACACCGTATAGAAAGAGGGTGTTTGATACTCAAATTGGTTAAGTGTGGTAAGGCGGAAGCTCTTACATTAGGTTGCGTTATAATAATAACGTCGAGAGGATATGCTAGTAAAGCAATAAGGAAACGATCTAGCTCATCATCATCCGTAGGCATATAAATATACGGATGTGAGAGTTCTGGAGATGTATTCTGGACAACAGATTCAACATCAATTAATGGGACAGAAGTAGGAAAACAAAAATGTTTATTGTTATGATTCCAAACTACTGATGGTACTGATGTAAGACTTTCAAGAAAAAAGGAGCTCACGGCGTAAATGAAGTGAAACGGAACTTCATAAGTTGCCATAGCCATGGGCGGAGGTACAGATTCCGGCATCAAGGCTTGAGTTGAGCTATCAAAAGCATCAGTATGTGAAGAAGTATGCGGGATCTTACCAGAAGAAATCAAACGAGACAAAACTTCATCAGGGTCTTCAAGATCGGCAAAGGGTCGTCCACTAAAGGGGTCAAAAGAGAACATTTGATAGTAATGGGCGGGGTAACGACGCGCAGCTGGAGGGGCTGCGGTGGTCCCGGTTGAAGTGGTGCCAGTACTGAGTCGGGTAGACTGAGTACCAGCAGTATTCATAATAGACGCATTAGAAGCGTCAGAAGTAAAAGGACCATTACGATGGTCATTCTGAGCAGAGCTCTGACGACTACGAGTATAGTCAGAGTTGTTGTAACTGCCCTGACGAGAGCGGTTGTTAAAGTCATTATTGCGAGGAGGATATCCTTGGCGATAGGGTTGGCGCTGATAAGGCTCACGAGCACCATTGCGTATCATTTCGATATCCGCACGAAGACTGATGATGTCAACGTCGGATAATTCAGAATCTCCGTCAGAAGTAAGGACAGAGTTCAACGTGTGAATGTACGTGTTGAGCGTACGATTCACAAGTTCATCACTCATGTTGACAAAAGGCAACGGGAGCTCAGTGTTCTCAGCGATATGAACTAAGAGGTTATCGCGAGTGTTGGGAGCTTTCTTAAGCTCACGACGGAGGCGAACAACTTCGCGTTGGCTATCAGCAACAACCTGCGTCAAGTTTTCGAATTTCTCATTGAAAGCGTGCATAATAGCAGCAGTCTCAGAGGAGTCAGACTTAGCAATCACCCGAGGGTGATGAAGCTGCATGTGGTCAACGATATCGTCGACAGTTATAGTGAGATCATCCCACTTCTTTCCAGAGTAAGACTCCTTCTTGACGAGCGACTTCCATCGGTCGTCTTGACATCCTGAAATAAGGATGGTTTTAAGCCTGTCGTCGCTGAGACGATTAGCAAAAGGCAAAGACGTGTTAAGATACGTCAGTTTATTGAGAGCTTCAAGAGGACCCATGCGGGAGGTGTCCCATTGAAACTGCTCAACTTTTGTAACAAGATCCGACTCGTCCGTATTAGGAGCAAAGTTACGGCGAAGGACCTTCTGAAGTTGACTCAACGTCGTTGAGGCTCTAGGAACCAGATGAGCCACAGTATCAACTGGGGGTCGTAAGTTTATGACGGGTTCCAGGTCACGCGGAAAGCGTGCTCCAGATCGTCAAAGGGACGAGCTAGATCCGGCTTAGTCGGATCAGTAACGTACTGTGAGAGAATACTCTCAATCTTCGCTATAAGCGATAGATGGACGCAGGCTGCGGTGAGTCAAGAACCACCGTAGCCATATCATCCTTTGCACTCTTGGCATTCATGCCATCTTTGATTTTACCAGATCCAGCCAAAGAGGCAGCGGATGAGGACCTGGAAAAAGAAGTGGAACCACCGGCACCAGACATAGTGGGAACGGGAGGTATAGGTGAGGGTGGGCTAATAAAAGACCGACCGTCGTTATCTGTATGTGAGAAACGAACTGCACGAGATGAAGTCTCAGCAGTTGTAACTGGAATAACGCGTGAAGCGTCAATTAATTCGCGTGAAGCGTCGACTAACTCACTGGAAGCAGCAGGGGTTGGACCTGGCTGGATCCAAGAAAGGTTTGAAGGAGCAGAGCGGGAAGGGAAGCTCTGGTCCAAGAAAGATGATCGACGGCGACGGGTGAGGGAAACCTCGGACTCGATGTCGTCAAAGGCGTCGTCGGCGGTGTCAGGATAGTGTTCTTCGTCGTCAGAGGTCTCAACAGGGCGAGAGAGACCGGAACGAGGTATAACCGGGCGAGACGGTTGAGATAGACTTACACCAACGACTGGAGAGAAGTCAGGTAAAGACGGAGAAAATAACCTTTGCCGCGAGTCAATGATCGCGACAGAAGGCGTTGGAACGGATAAATCCGTTAAAGTACCAGGCGTAGAAACGCGTGGAGGTTGTGCGGGAGCAGAGAGAGCTCGAGCAGCACCTGGAGCTGGGATAGTCGTAAAACGAGAATCCAAAGTAAGCTCGAGGTGAAATGGAGGTTCCAAGTGACGAGGAGCTGTGGAAACAGGTCCAGGTCCAAGGAATCGAAAGAGATCTGCCCGTGTGAACAGGCTATCGCGGTGAGAGGCGAGGTAGTCGAGGGAAGCTCTCTCACGGCGAGATCTCGAGTAGGTGACGGCGTCGAAGGTAAGGTCCGTAAGGTGAAAGAGGCGAGGATGGAAGAGAACGCTCCCGTTGACCGTGATCTCGTCCACAAGTTGCAGCGTAGTAACAAAAGACGAAGAAGACAAAGGCGTACTTACAAAGTTCGTAGTGACGAAGAGGAACCACCAGGTGTCGTGAACGGAAGGTCGTCCTCGATGGATGTTCGTCGTAAGTGATGCCTTGAAAAAGAAGGCGTCGGATGGGTTTTCAGGTGTAAAAAGAGGATAGTTCTGCATCGTTTTTGGATAAGATGGTAAAAGCTTGAAGATTAGCGAAGGAAATCAACAAGGGATCACCAAATATTATAATATGTATTGCATCGCATGGGCAGATCGAAGCCCATGAGTGCATGTATGAAGAGGCGAGGGAAATCTCCTAATGTGGAGATGAGCCTCGTCGGCATCCTCATTTTCATAATAATAAAAAATAATATTTAATTATTACTTTGTGTCACGGTATGTGCAGTACGGGTATCGTCCTAAACGAATTCGGATTAATCCGTTCGAAAATCCGAGAGAGTCAGGAATCGAACTGACAACCAAGCGTATCCCCAAGAGTTTAACTTAGGAAATTTGTATGACGTCGTGTCTTATATATTTTCTTTCGAAAAGATAGAGACTGATCCCCGGTGAGTGGAGGATGAAGAAGAAAATCTATTATTCTAATTATTCCCAAAGAGATTCATTATAAATCTGCGAGGGGATATCTATATCACTACGAGAGGAATAGGAAAGAGAAGGTAAGGAGAGCCCTTTTTTTGGACTTCATCATTAAGAGGATGAATCCAGGACCAAGTCTCGAAGGGTGGGATAAGGTGAGCAGGGTGGAGTTGATGAAGGACTATCATCATCATCAACTTCAATCGGTTCACCATTATTAACAGGGTTCTCCTCATCAACACGAGCTGCGGGGTCTTCTCGAACGATCAGAGCGGCATCAGGAGCAGTGGAAGGTACGAGAAGAGGGGTGGTCTGCTCAGTGAGGGTATGTTTAACTAACACCGATGTTTCAAGCTTAGAACTACTAGTATCCGTTGGTGGGATAACGGCAAGTGATGAAGTTTGGCCGACTCGAGCTGACGTCTTTGCTAGAAGAGCGAGGGCATCATCCTTCTTGGAGACTGCGAGGGATGGACGAGCAGGAGAAGAAGGTCCAGACCGACGATGTCGGTACTGGAGGAGGGTAAGTCTCTTAGTAATGCCCTCAACATCAAAGCGTCGAGACTTAGATTCATCTACTCCAGGGGCTCTAGGGCGGGACACCGAATGGCGTGGAGCCTTGCGGCGAGAAGAGGAGGCAGAAGGAATGACCTGACGGGGGTCGGGGGGATTGTCATCATCACTAACGGAACCAACGGAGGCGGTGGTAGTGTCTGTGAGGGACTCTCCATCCAAATCGATGGCGAGTGCTTCCTTCTTTGGGGTGAGAGGATGGTTGGGAGGAAGGCGTACATTAGCACTTAAACGCCGAGGGGTGGCCAAAACCAACGCTGGAGGCGGTGGAGGAGGTGGTGGAGGGGACTGGAGCAAAGTAAGTTGCTTAGCACGAGCCTCTTTCACTTTTAACTGACTTTCAACAAGGACACTGGTCCAGTCGCGACGAATAGAGACGAGAGAGGCGTCGGAGTACGCATGCTCGTTGTCTAAGTGACGGATGGTGGGCTGGCGGATCCGAAGGAGCGTTTGGAGCTCAGAGGTAGCATCCACAAGCATCTCTCTCACTCCACTAATCGTTTTGTAGAGGAAAGCACGACGATCATCGACGAGAGCGGTGAAGGATGCAAGTTTCTCGTTGCGGTAAGTCGGGTTGCTTTTGAGCTTGCTCTCGTTGATGACGACGTCGACATCTAGGTTCTTCAGGCGTTCCACGAGGGAGAGGACAGCATCGATATTGTATCGATTACTGCCGGGCTCCTTTTCGCGAAGATTGGTGTTGGAGGAACAAGGGTCGGACGTTCCATCCAAGCAGGGAGATGGCGGAACGTCCCGAGAGGAAGAAGGTGAGGGTGCCTTTGGGCGTACTGTCACCAGGGTGCGGGGACTAAGGCATCCCTGTTGGCGTTGGATGATGGCACGGTTGCGAGCGGGACCTACTAACTCTTCGTAGGAACAAGGATCATCCACCCTGGGGCGGAGAAACACCTCCTCGTATTCAGGTAAGGGTTCCTTTCCTTTGACTTTTGAATGCTCAGTGGCAGGTTCGAGGCCTGCCTTGAGCCTGTTAAGTTCGCTGTCCAATGGAGCATGGAAAACCTCATCCTCGTCCATTGGGGAAGGATCTCGAGTGGAGTGAAGACCACTAGGGAGGGGATTCTGAGACGACGAGGCGAGATGAGGGGAGCCCTTGTATTTACCGACGCCACCAGGGTGATGGGATTTAGGCAAAGAGGGGGCAGAAGCCCTATTGGAAGCAGGAGACTCCCTGGATGGTGGGGGTCGAGAACTCGAAGTTATAGAACCGGAAAGGAGCTTTTGATGCTGGCCAACGGTAGCTCGTGGGTCGAGGATGGTGAGGTTGTGCTTGCGGCACTCCTCATCATTAAGGTAGGGTTCAGAGAGTTGTCCCTTCCCTTTTGGCCTTTGGTTTCTGATGAATCTGCTAAGGTTTTCTTGACAGAGCGGCACTCCAAAGATGGCGCATGTGGCGCGAAATTCGGAAATGATTCCATTGGATCGCTCAGTGATGGAGGGGAGGTCTCTTCCAGCCTTGATCTGGAAGAGGCGGGCATTTTCTGGGATGCCAGACCCGGTGAGTTTGGGTCTTTTCTTTTCCACTTTGCCCCCATCTTTGCGAGGGTAATCGTCACTAGCCCTCTTTTTATCGTCACCTCGCTCTCGCCAGTTGTTGTTGCTGCGGGATGAAGACATGGTGTAGGTAGCGATACTATTAATAAAGTGATTGTCAAACTTATTTTGTATGTTTTCATTTGACAAGTTTTTCGAAAATATTTTCGAAGTCCCTCGTTCAAGAAGGGGAAACAAGAGTTTCATCGTCAAAACAAAAGGTAGACGCGAAAACCCTTTTGAATTTTAGAAAGGTCGAGCGGACCTATCTAACACGTTTTTGAGCACCGCAATAGGGTGCGTTTCCATAGACATCCTGCTCGACCATCCACTGGCTTCAGGTTTTTGGCCTAGCCAGGTGGTGTGACAAGCATTTTTGTGAGAAATGTAGTGCGCCGCAAAGGTACGCTACATAGTATCATTGACTTTAATAAGTCAAATATGAAAAATACGAGCTAAGAGCTCGAAATTTTACGAGGATGTGTAAAACATGCTCGGATTTAGCTTTAAAAGCAAGGTAAGGCCTAGAAGTCGAAAATCGAGTTCTAATAGCCAAAGTTTCTCAGTAGATAAGGTAAGAGTCCAGGGACTCAATCTAGAGAGGTAGGTATCACTTTAAGCATGACCCACGCGGCGTGAAACGCGGCATAGAGGTGATGCAGTGATGGTGTGGTCTCTGGTGCCCTTCCATCATCCCAGACTGCCCCAAAATTGGAACAATGGCCAGGACAATGGTAGGTAACACGAGATGATTCCAGGCATGCATGGAGAGAGGTAGGAGATCCAGGCACATCCAGAACACATCCAGAGGTCCAGTTTCGGCGGGGGAACGCGTCCAGGTTGGTCCAGAGCGCAGGTGATGTCGGGTTTGCAAAAGAAACAACGAAAAACAAGCAAAAACCGACGAGAACTCACCAAAACACCCATTTTAGGTTGGGCCCCCACTGTGATCTTCTCTTGACCCATCCCTCCCTACCTAGCTTCGACTAGGGGGTAGGGGAGAAGAGTAAAGGAGTTGCTCCAGCAGAGCAAGTCCACAGAGCACCTAGGGACAGGATGTACTCCTGAATCTAAGTGATGTTGTTGTTGTTTGGCGATGGTGTGGGTGAGTGATCGCGAGATTCTGCTTATTTAAAGGGAGAAGGGAACGTGTTTAGTATCTTCTATGTCGACTTACCTTGCTAATAAACCAATATGAGCACCAGATCGTCTCCTGGCGATCGGGGAGGGCTGAAAGCCTCCTTGCCTTCCTGCTATGGCACCTTTTGGAACGTGATGATCTCGTTGCCTCACGAGCTGGCACAGGGTAACCTCACTCATCACCTGCCTGCAGCGTCGATCACCGGCTCGGGGATCATCAGAGGTGGAATGTAGCCGACCAAGCCTAAGCTAAAGGACACTGACAATGAGGAGGACCCTTGGGCTCCCATCGCAGCCTTCTGCTTCAAACAGCTGGATTGCGGCTTCACCAGGTGGCAGGGGGTAGAGGGGTGGGCTGCCATCCAAGAAGGAGTGAAGGGAGATCACGGCGAGGCCACGCGCGTGAGATAGAGGATGGGGGATCAACTCAATATCAATTACTTAATTCAACATGTACAAATTAAATCAAGAAATCTCTCATATTAAAGTAATACACAAAATACAAATAAATAATAGACACAACATATGCACACATATATAAACGGCACATATGCGCGCCACCTCCTTCAATAAAAACCCTATAAACATGGGGAAAAAGTATATATAAAAAACCCAAAGGGAAAAGAAGGGAGGATTCAATATGACGCGTAAATATACGCGTCGACGCGGGATATAACGGAACTCAACGGACTTAGCCAAAATGTCCTTATGAGCCATAGGCCATGTGAATAATGTAATTCTTCACAAGAGGCCTTACCCCCATCCAAAGTTAAACAAAACTGGGACCGTGTTGCTAAAACACAGCCCACAGCATATGCTCTATGAGTAGTGTATGAAAAGAATGCTGGCCGCAAGAGACTTGCGCCTAAGCCCATATCCTACACAATGCCTGAAGATAATGATAGTTATCGTAGTGAGGATGAAGGTGAAGGTATCCCTGATGATACCCCTCCTAGGCCCATAAAGAAACATAAGGGCAAGGCAAAACGTACTTTACGGCAGACTGTACTTATAGATTCTGGTGACTAGAATGCTATTGAAAAGAAAGTTCCTCAGTTGGAACCAGATATAGACAATCCTCTGAATGATGATTATCCTGACAATAACTTTGAAGTACCTTTAGCTATAGAAATGCTAGATGGTAACAATTATATAACCCTTGCCAATACTTGGCCTTATTGACCTCACATATTTACAGATAGTTTCTTATACTTCTGACAACTAGGTTAGACTATACGTAAGTCTTTTCTTAAAAACGGGAGACTGTGAAGAATTGCATTATTCACATGGCCTATGGCTCAAAAGGACATTTTGTGTAAGTTGGTTGAGTTCTATTATATCCCGCATCGAAGCGTATATTTACGCGTCCTATTGAATCCTCCCTTCTTTTCCCCTTGGGTTTTTTATACATACTTTTTCCCATCTTTATAGGGTTTTTATTGAAGGAGGTGGCGAGCATATGTGCCGTTTATGTGTGTGTGCATATGTTGTGTCTATTATTTATTTGTATTTTGTGTATTACTTTAATATGAGAGATTTCTTGATTTAATTTGTACCTGTTATTAAGTAGTTGATATTGAGTTGATCCCCCATCCTCTATCTCACACGCGTAGCCTGGCTGTGATCTCCCTTCACTTGTTCTTGGATGGGAGCCCACCCTCTACCCCCTGCCACCTGTGAAGCTAAAATCCAGCTGTATGAAGCAGAAGTCTGCGATGGGAGCTGAAGGGTCCTCCTCATTGTCAGTGTCCTTTGGCTTAGGCTTGGTCGGCTACATTCCACCTCTGATGATCCCTAAGCTGGTGATCAACGCTGCAGGCAGGTGATGAGTGAGGTTACCCTGTGCCAGCCCGTGAGGCAACGAGATCATCACGTTCCAAAAGGTGCCATAGCAGGAAGGCAAGGAGGCTTTCAGCCCTCCCCGATCGCCAGGAGACAATCTGGTGCTCATATTGGTTTATTAGCAAGGTAAATTGACATAGAAGATACTAAACACGTTCCCTTCTCCCGTTATTAAGCAGAATCTCGCGATCACTCACCCACACCATCGCCAAACAACATTAACATCACTTAGATTCAGGAGTACATCCTGTCCCTAGGTGCTCTGTGGACTTGGTCTGCTGGATCAACTCCTTTACTCTTCTCCCCTACCTCTAGTTGAAGCTAGGTGGGGAGGGATGGGTCAAGAGAAGATCACACTGTCCAGCGCCAGGAGAACATCCTGATCTGGGGAGCGAGCGGAGGACTCTGATAAACATTGATAAAAGATATATGTATAAGTTAGTAATTGAATTTCTGAAGACCTCGCCCTCAAGTCTACTATCATTTGAATATGGTAGACAAGCTCCTAGATAACTTATGGCAGGCGTAAACATCCCTCGTCACCCAAACAGAAATCCCACACCAGGTAATTTCTACACACGCCCCCACTGTTCCTTGGGATTTCAGTTTAAACCGTGCATTATGCCATGGCAAGAATGTTCCCCTTTTCGCAGCTCTCGGGTTTGAGAGGGAGAAATTCATATTCTCGCTCATTTAACCTGTTTTTGGACCCTCCTTACACTTGATATATATCTTACAAATGATAGAAAATAGTCAACACGTGGCATTTTTCCAATTGGGAAGACCGAGTAACAACAACAAAATCACTGACGGTAGCAACATGGAGAAATCCATAAATATAGACGATGATATAATTAACTATTAGAACTTTTTACCATGTTTTTTGCCTAATACTTTACTGATCTGACTGGCTCCATGTGTGAATCCTGGATATGTATGTATGTGTAGATTCAATTATCTCTCCCATTTTCAACTTTTCCGCATGCCTCTGCAACTACATTTTACATCCTGAATGATGGGCTTATTATCCGTTCTTTTGTTTTGCCATGGTTATCTCCAGATTCCAGGCTGGATATCGTACGTAATGGATCATGTTTATCAACTTAACATATGGCGGACCGTAAATAACTCTGCAAACTCGCTAGCACAAATAGTGGCTATTCATAGATTGAATTTGGACTTTATTCAACTGTTCTTCGGTTGGATTTTGGAGGGGCTAGGATTTACCAAGCGCATGTGTCGTCCAAATCTTTAAGACTCTGGAAAAAAAGAGAATTGTCGCCCCAACTGTAAAGAATACTCTATTCACCTTCTCCATTCTTGACAAGATGGAAGCATCAAAACAGCTCTTTGAAAAAGCAAAGCTTGGTGGGAATGCATGTCTCCAGAGAATATCAGTATAACATTCTACAGGCTTGCTAATGGGTGGAGCAACTGGGATGGCCGTCGGATTCCTTGTTGGAAGCTTTACAGTCCTGAGGTACATGAGCGTTATCGTGTGAATAAACTGAAGGCTTCCAAAGGTACGGCCCTGGTGAACGAGGCTTTTGGGAACCATTGGGACCCAAATGATTCAAACGGGAGGGTTCCTTGGCTTCATTTTCGGGCAAGTGTTTAATGTAGTGTCAGCATTCTTATTTTATTAGTGTTGGAATGTTACTTCGGAGTGAAGACGAGTCCTTTGCATTTAACAACAAGCTTGCTCATCGGCGGTCAATGTTTGCACCAAAGCAAAGAATTCATATTGATCGATCAAACATTTGAGAATTCAGGATCGATCATGGCAGCTCTTGTTTCGTTACGCGTTTGCTTGAGAAACGGAATAAGATCTAAAAGCATCAACGTTTGTGCAAATAAATATATACTCAACTTGTTCCACCAGTTCCTCGTGCTAAAAGAGCCTTTAAGATATTAATTAATTGTATTAATGAGTTTCAAAACCTTTTGAATTCTTTCCGTTTGAACCTCAGGTGGAGCACCATTATGCCCAACTTCGGCGCTTGCGGGCGGGAATGACAATGTAAACCGTTACCATTTGAATGTGCTTATCGCGAAATGCTCTCATCCCTTCGACGCACTTGTTGAAAATGTCTTTAGGGCTAAGGCATCCGTATTTGTGGAAGGTAAATCACGAATAAAACTACGGATGGAGTATGACTCGGCGACGGCGTCGATAAAGCGGCGATGCGGACCGGGCATGTAATTCCGCATTTCGTGGATGACTGAGACTGCTCGTGATTTTTGGACCTCGGGTTCTATATGTCCGTTTGTCAGGTTTACAGAGCTCGTAGAACCTGACGGGATCGTATAACTTGTGGGACTTGTAGGGCTCGTAGGACTCGTAGGGGTTTTAAGGCCCGTGGGGCTCGTGGGCTCGTGGGGCTTCTAGGGCCTGTAGTGCTTGAAGGGTCTGTGGATATCGTAGGTTGAAAACTGTCGTGGGAAACACCCAATGCCACATCCAGCACATGAATCAAAGTACTTTGCCCTGCACTTGCTCCGGCGTATTTACCGTATGTACCTTTGCGGCCGTTTTCTTCCCAAATCTCCTCACCATTCGGTACACATCCTTGACGTTTAACTCCCTCGTATAATACCCCTTTCGGAAGATCATCTGATTTCTCCCATCCATTCATGTAAGGGCGAACGCGATGGAAAAACACATGCGGATCGGTCTGTAAAATGTGAATTAAAAAACTTCGAACGTTTTTTAAACCTACTTTTTCGTACATCCTCATTAAAACCGTCGTAATTTTGTTGATGGCCTCATGAATAATATGGAGGCCTTCTGAAAGTGCTTTCAAGTCATTATTCTCAATTGATTTAAGGCATTGAATGATTGCCGGGAGAGCGGGAGCACCAGCGGCCTCAATGCCGACGCTAATGAGGAAAAACCATTCCTTGCAAATTAGCTCACAAAACTACAACACTCTCACTTCATCCATTCCACCCGAGAATATATGTTGCATCCCCATGTTGCTTAAATCCCACGGCCCTTCCGCGGTTGATTAAAAAAAAGTTGTAAAGTTCAACCGCCTTAACATAACGGCTTAGTAATGCGTTTACCAAGCCATATTTACCGAATATGTTATCACTGGCTTTAGTTCTAAAACTTCGCAAGCTTTACACCATGGCACAGCAATGGCCTCCGGAAGTACCTGAAGATACTCAATGACTCATCTCATGGAGGATTCTACTTCAACTGCCTCCTCATTCTTTCCCCATACATAAGCTTGACCGATGAAGGATAGAACAAGGTACGCTCTTTGCCATTCCCGAGTCGATGTCACTCTGCTTACATCCAGCAGCTCGAGCTTTCTCTTTGATCAGCGCCTTTTCAACTTTCATCTTGAATCTACCTTGTTCACACGATCCCGCAACTGCCCAGCCAGCAACAACGTTCGAAGAATGTCCAAAATAGACTCCCAAGGTTCAAAGTAGGCGGGCAATCGTCTCAATGGAGGAGGATCGGCTGGAAGGAAGCCATGCTGAGGGTGAATGCCATAGTCGGTAAGCTTGGGGATGATCATTTCTTACTTCCAGCAAGACAAACCCTTCCGTGAGGTTATAGGGCTAGCCTGTGGGTGTTGCACGGCGTGTACTAAAGCTGACAATTCAAAGATTCACAGACACCCTTCAACAAAACAAAAGTGATCAGACATGATGGCTTTTCACCAAACACGGGCTGCGTTCAATACACCCCCACCAACTGCCAATCCAGCTGCATCCGGCGCTTCATACATCTGCTCCTCCTAAATTCACACAAGGAATAATGCATCTTCGAATGAGCTCACTACAGCCCAACAGCCTCCTCCTCCACCTGTATCAACCTTCTCCATTGCGCACATATTCCAGTATAAGAGCTGGAAGATGATGCCTGGAGAGCAATATCCACGGTTGAACGAGAGCCAACCCTTGACATTATACTTTCATGCAGGTTACTTCATCATTGCTGTTCCTCGCTAATGATTTTAGATGAAAACCTTACACATGCAATCAAGGCATTAAAAAGAGTCCGCAACACCACTCAGCCTCCTTCCGCCGAAAAACAGAGAGAGTCCACCGATCTCAAAGACTCATGCTTGACACCATTATTTAATTTACTCAGACATGGACGAATGCATTAAAGCCAACCGTGACTACCGTCGCCAACTCCCTCCAGAAGATCAACGTGAATTGGAGGGCGGTTTTTCCGAAAATATCCTATTTGCTGCCCAAGCGTTAAGTCGTGGCTTCAGGATTCGCGGGATCGAGCAGTTTACAACGGATTTGGTTCAACCGGCTCGCGAATTATCAGCGTCGGTGGAGGCACTGAAGTATCTTTTGAGATCAAGATCTCTTCATCGCCGGAAGCCTTACATGATGATTTGGCGGAAGTGTTTCGAGATTTTGATATCAAATGGACCGTTTTGAAATGAAAATATGTTTCTGTTACTTTTCTGTGACTTACACGGGTCGGCCGACGCGCGTTGATGAGACGGATATGTTCCAGGTGAAGGCATTATAAGTGTTTCTCTTTTCTAAATTTCTCAGGTATTGATGAGTGAGACCATTATCAGATCTATCGAACAAAAACTAGTGTCTTTAGACCAGATCTTATCATTTGATCCTGAAATCATCGTAATGATACCTCGATTGACCATTTTGAACGGTCTCGTGCATATGCCTGACATAGTCAACATGACAGACCACGAAAGCTCTTTTAGATGGTTCCGATCCAAAGCTGTGCTTCTGCAAAATGCGCAAAAGGACCTTTTAGATCTTCAACCCAACGAGCTCACCTGTTTAGAGAGACTAATCGCTGATTCGGAGGATAGTCCGCTCCACAAAAAAGACGTAAACGCTTGCACGGATGAGGAACTTCGGCTTGACGTCGTCAACAGGCTTTTCATAGTTATCTGCGGTGTCGCAGACGAGATTGCGAGAGCCCGTGAATTCGTACTTGTTATGCAAGCCGTCTTCCGAATGCATTGCTTGCCATAGAAAGGCCTTCGCACAAAAGGAGAAAAAAGAAGCCATATATATATTACTCAGTCATTAATATAGTTGTATCATCAGTGTATCAATTTTCCTCCTCCTCCCCAGTCTCATCCATATCCTCCCACCCATACCAAAACGACAACCCCGTTTCGGCGGCTTTACAAAAGTCCCTTTCATATTCCCCATCATTATATCTAAAAGAAGCAAGGCGTGGACAGAACCGGTCGATGAACAACGTCATCCCCTCCTTCGTAGCAAAATTCTCATGATGGTTCCCAAACTCCACCACTTGGAGTCGAGGAAACTTTAAATTTCGACCTGATGGCGTTGATAAGAGTTTTGTAAAATTGATGTTTACGGGATCTAATCTCAGTTCCGTTAGACTAAGTTTGAGATCTAGTAATCCTTCCAAGCATTCATCCGTGATGCCTGACAACTCTAATGGTCGACCGGCTCGAAGCGACAATACTTTTAAATCCTTGCATCCTTTGGCTAAAGCAAGAACACCTCTGTTGGTGATAGGGATTTTGTTGTCAACAATCGGTATGTAGATATCATCATTTGTGTCAGGCGGTGTCAGAAACAGATGAAACGTCACGAGTGATTTAAGGCTTTTACCAAGACTTTCAAGCCCTTTATCTGACGCTCTTCGCTGTTCCTCACTTTTTGGGTCTCCTCTTATCACCGTGACGATCCTCAATCTCCGTAATGTGTTTCCACAAACAGCAAGAGCGTCAGCGATGGGATCAAGAGAGCAGGTCATGTACAAATCTGTTAGATGATTCAAAGCTGACAATACGGGTGAGACGACAGGCGCCTCGTAACCGCCATGAGTTCTGCTGAGCCAAAAAGAGCTTAATGCCGGAAAGCACGATAAGTCAATTGTCTTTGTATGTGACGAGGTGATGGTGGATTTTGAACCGTCCGTGTCGATATTGAGCATACGTAAATGCTTCATTCTTGAGGTTTGGAGAAGATGAGTTGAATTAAATAGACTGGTTCTGAGCTCAACTATAATCAGCGTTTGTAAATTTGGGCGTTCTTGAAGTAACTTTCCGAGAGCGTCAGAAGCCGACTCATCCAGACAAAACCGTATCCGAAGGTACTCTAGATTTGGGCAGAATTTTCGTAGTGCCTCCAAAGATGCTCCTGTTAATCCTAGTATCCCCTCAAAGCTGACGCCCTTGAGCCGAGATCCCAAGTGAGAGAGAATTGTCTCAACGTGGAATCCAGGACATGGTTATCGTCATGCTGGTATAGCCGAATCCTTGACAAAGGGTCGTTGGCATAGGCATTCCCTCATCCGCGTATTCTTCATCCGAAGGATCAAACACAGCAGGGTCGTGGAAAAATCGTATCTTGTCTAAACGTGGGCAAGCATCCGAATCTGTCTTAAAACATTCTCTTGCAGTGGAAGAGCAAATCTATCAAACGGTCAATATAATAAATTCAAAAGATAAACCTCGTCACCATCAACTGTTCAACTCCTGGACCGATTTCCACCAACCGAGCATGATTGTTCAAATGATTTTGCGGCTTTACAACAGTCTTATGATCATCGCTTTTGGGCGACGGCAATGAGCCTGGATATGTTGCGAAATCACACAAATCCGCCAACGGAATGACTCTCCAAAGGGAAGCAATAGCGGGTGCCGAGAATTGCCGACACACAAGTGCACATGATAATAAATCATTAGGATCCAGATATGAAAGAGATTCTGCTATGATTTCTAAAGGGAGATGACGGCCTAACATGGAGACGGTCTTAATGGCCTCGATACCGTTGCTTTCTTTAAGCTTCTTCGGTATGTGCATAATTTCTTGCTTTATGTTGAGGGAGTGACAAATTTGATTATGGCACCATCCGCTCGAAAGCATGTTCTTGTTAGAGCTCCGGGGAAGGTGATCTTGTTTGGAGAGCATGCCGTTGTATACGGGAAGGTAAGGCTTATTTAAACTCAAGTAAAAGTAATGAATAACTTACCAGAAAGCTCTTGCTGCAAGTCTTGGCTTACACACCTACACTTGCATAAAACGGCAAAGCGACTATGATGGCCTCGAATTCAATTTTCCGGATGTCGAATTGAAGATGAAACTTTCCGCTGATTATTTATCGTCGTTATCTTACGGTAATTTCAATCAGTTTTCAAGGTTGACGAAATCTAGAGACGCGGGCTTCGTTAGAGCCCACCACTTTTACTGATGCGCACAAAAAAAGCCTTGCTGGATCTGTGGAAAACTCTACATCTGAAGGAGCGAAGCAAGCAGCTTATGCAGCCTTGCATCTATTTCTTTGCATAGTACCAAAGTAATATGTTCGATTACGTGACATAGCTAATGTTTAGGAATTCTAAAGTTTCCGTTGAAGTGAGGTCTTTCATTCCTGTAGGATCCGGTATGGGATCGTCCGCTTCTTTCAGTGTATGCCTTGCAGCTGGATTTTTGGTATACTCCGGGAAAATATCATACGATAAATGGGGTCGATTAAGTAAGGAAGACCTGGATCTTGTTAATCGTTGGGCGTTCGTATCTGAACAAATATTGCATGGCAATCCGTCTGGAATCGATAACACCATATGCACTTTTGGTTTGAAAAAAAGATTTTATCTCACGTCTGATTCTTTTAAAAGGAGGAGCTAGTTCTTATGTTAAAGGGGAAGATATGAAGCCGGTTGAAGGGTAAATGCCTTTACATGTATTACAACTCATGCATCTAGACTATCGTCATTAGAATTTTTATTGACAAACACCATGGTTCCCAAAAACACAAAAGTGCAGGTAGAGAAGGTGCGGGAAAAGTTGAACAAGGTGAGTTATCTTGACCCACCAAGATTTTCAAGAACCTCTCTCGCGTGCTATTCTTGCAATGCTTAATAACTCTTTTTCTTGTTCGGAGGATGTAGTTTCCTCTTATCATAGGCAATGTTTTGCAGGCAATAGACGGTATAAGCCAAAGCTGTATGGATATATTTTCAGATAAAGGTATGGTCATCTAATTAAGTACACCAACGGTCATAGAATATGGCGAAGCGAAGCGAATTGATGCACTAAAGGTGATGCTTTGGATATAGTATCATGCCTAACTGTTCACTTTTTCCACGGGGTTTTTCTAAAATGTAAACAGTCGCTCATCGAGATGAATCATGAGCTTCTATCCGTCTGTGGAGTGAGCCATCCGGAAATAGAAAAAGTTCGGCGAATTGCGTCTTTATTCGGCTTTGTTTCAAAATTAACGGGAGCGGGCGGAGGCGGTTGTGTTTTGACATTTATCGGGGAAGGTAAAATGGCAGCGATAGTTAAAGATATAATATTTTAAAGGAGTATCATCCCATACAATTGATTCTGCCATAAAAGAATTAAAGGCTAAAGGATATGAATGCTACAGTACTTCGATTGCATGTGACGGGGTGCGTGTGGGACTGGAGGAAGAGGCCTCAATGCCGTTAAGCATGTTTCCTCTCAGCTCTCTCGAACTTCTGTTTCCAGAGGTCCCACACGTCAAGTGATGGGATGGAACAAGGTTTCCGGAAATATTTTTGGCAGAAGAAAAGAAAAGAGAGCGACCCCGCATACAAACGCACCGATGATGAGTGCTAGCCGCAATTTAGATCATTTCTTCTCGGTTTCATACCATTCTTTTTATTGCGGGGGTTAGCGAAAGCAGAAAAGTCGGGAAATCCCATGTAATTGCAGAACATATGAGAAATAATGGGGGCAATGACGTTTCCGGTTTTGAGAAGGATATGCGTTGCAAATATCCCAAAGACGTACGTATAAATAAATTGGAATGCTAGATTTTGTTTAGCGTTCTTGCTTGGGCTCTGTTTACCTGAAGTTAAAACTGCCATTTTGAGAGCTTTTACGTTTTTACCGGAACGCACGAAAATCTCAAAGCCGTGATGAAAATGAGCTACGAATCTCAGTAATCAAAACATATTATGTAGGTTCAAACCAAATCCGAAAACCAGTGGAAGTAAATAAGTTGTTTGAGAAGAATTGATCCTGCGGAAAGTGCAATCGGCACCATGTAACTACGAAAGTAGAGCTCCTCAGAGATGGGTCCCTACAAATGGTAATGACAATATTAATCTAATGAAGAAACTTACAATAATGATGGATCTAATCCACATCAAAGTCCCAAACTCGTTCTTGAAGTTTGAGTTCTTTTGGAAAGGAAGTTCGGACTCCAGATACTCTGATAGTAACGGTCCGAGAAAGAGAGCAACTGGTAACGCAAGGCCAACAACTATTGACGGGATGACGGCCGCAAAAGTAATTCCGGACATAGATAAATACGACAAAAACCCCATCTATCGATATGTTTAATACGAGTTTCTTTGATCATTTACTAACTCGAATACCACGTAAGTTCAGGTACATCCAGATGACGACAGGCGCAATGATACAGTTTGCGGATACGATTTTGATTCGATGAACCATGACTCGCGGAGTGTTTCTGGGTAGCGAACGGATTTCTTTACTGCCGGTGTACAATGATGCAACAAAGGCGATCATGCATATGATGCATGCCAGAGCAGCTTCTGTTGGGCTCAAAGACGATATGGCCACCATGAATTGTCAGTGCTTAATTTACGTTTTACCATTCACGTTGACCAAGGTAGAATAAGAGGTTTGTTTACAAGTAACCATCAACACATCTCTCTGCTCATATCTCGGGCATCTTTACATACTGAGGAATTGATAACTTATTCTCCTTTTGTTCGTTTTGCGCAAGTTTCAATAAAAAAAACCCCTGTAGATGAGATAAGGTGATACTTTAAATGTGAATCGAATTTCGTTTACCCTGCATTCACATTACTGACAAGACTAAGGGGATCGTATTCCCTGTCATAGACAACAAACCGTACTCTAAAAACGCAGGGTGAAAACAAGAATGACAAACCTGATGGACATTCGACAACTCGCTTCGTTCTTCCGCTCGAGCAACTTCACAGATGAACAATCAGAATCCATCCAGCAGCTACAGATCCCTGTCATCCAGGAATTCGACGAGGTCAATATCAGCTTACTCTAAACAGCTCTCTTAAAGCTTCACAGGACGTATCGTTCATTCTAAAGCAAGGATGCATTGCTTTCAGAAACAATTCTCGTGGGGCATTATGGCTTTCCAAATTCATCGCATCTGCATTCTCCGTCCCAGCAGTGAGTAAACTTCTGCGATCACGCCGAAATAACCACGCCGTTTATAAGAGACATCGACCAAAGTCGTTAAAGGATGAGGCTTCGAAAGCTTGTGCGATGTTTTTGAGTCAGTCTTTGAACAACGGTCTCACGAAAAACGAAGAGATTCTCGGCTGTCTTCATCCGTTGCTATTAATTTTAGAGCGACAACCATATCCTCCTAGCTTTGTAAGTCCAAAGCTTGTTGTTATGACATTTTTGGTACGTTTTTTTTTTCACTCATCGCCATCATTGTTTAGGAGCTGGAGAACATCATTCGTTCCGTCACGCCATATGTTAAGCCACCGTTTTCATATCCCGTTCGTCTCGTTGCACTTTTATGCATAGAATCCGCAATATTAGGCCAGTCGTCACAGGTGTCTCTTCCACACGAAATAGTCATGGAGTGTACCAACTGCGTGACAGATATGATTTTGTTTTCTACGGGTCAAGCCAATGGCGGTAATCAAGTAAATCGATCAGTTTTTGTAGAATCCTAATATGAATAGGGCCTACATGCATGCTTTAATATCATTCGCGCTACATTTAAACAATTGAAGAATGCTGCTGCAGCCGATCATCTTTTCAATATCTGTTGGAAACTGCTATTTCTGAATACTGAAGTAGATGTGGAGAAAGAGTCGAAGTTTGAGGATACATGGCTTGGAACTCGTATCGCTGCAAATAGCGTCCCCAATGTTTTATCATCTACCAGACTATAGCTAATATTTGAAGCCTGGCTCTATCAAATACATCGCCTTGCAAAGCATTTATCTTATCTGCAAGGTTGGTATATTATTGTGAGGAAAACAAGAATCAGTTCTTAACGAAGATTTAGGATTACGCTAAAATCGCTCAAACAAAGTTAGCGACTATTCTTGGATTCACTGGACAACCCAGACAGACATTGTTCATCTTTATTATACCAGAATACCCAGAGTTTATCAGACTTGTGGCTCTTGAGGTGTTAGGCATTGTTTTGGAAGCGTCGCGGCAAACTATTTCTTTTGCGGGTCCAAAGTGAGTGTTATGGAGAGTTATAGGTTCATAATTTAAGCCTGCCAGCCGAAAGATGTCTGGAAGCTTTGTATCGTTTTCGGAGAGCTTAGACTATCAGATAGATCTATTGCATAATGGATTATTGCGACAACTTGAAGTGGAGGTGAATGAGAAGTGTAGAATTGTAAATACCAAGGTAATTGTTTAACAAGGTTACTTTGTTACCGGAACCAAAGTTGCTTTCAACCGTTAATATCATTTTTTGTTAGTGTCTGACGATTTTGCTGCAATGTACTCCATATAATCGTCTTCCTGTAGACTATAGACATTCCATTCTCGTTGCCTTTTCGAAATTTCAAGGTGCTCTACGAAATGAGGCGCCACTTTGACTTTTTAGACCTTCAAAAAAGCCCGTGCTTCTTCCTTGCCCTCGCGGAGCTCTACGAATCCGGTTATAAGGACACATCCCAATTTCAATCAGATGCCTCTTCTTTAAGTGCGCATAGCATTACTACGCTATGCATGGATAAGTTGACGAAAATGGGACCACCTTTACTTTTAGCAGCGTGTGCCAGATTCCTTCGAGCCGTTGCGCGTCAGATTTTAGAATTATTTTCCGAGAGATGGGACGTTATTAAAATCATATTATTGGATATATTACGGGTGGGCGCGACTGAGGTTAAAATTGAATGCTTGAAGATTGTTGGGGAGCTTATAAGTCAGCGTCATGCAGTGGTAAGTTGCTAAAGGTATAGCATTGCTCATGTAAACTTAACGCTGCCAAAGGAGGCGGTAGAAGCTTTGCTGCCACAGTTTGTCGGAACATCACTTCGAGATAGCGAAAGTAAGGTTCGATTAGCTGCACTGGAAGCTATTTCAAGTATTCCCGAATCTGCGTTGGCTGGGTCCACGGTATTAATAAGTAATTATGGGTTGTCTGATTTTTAAAGGATGACGGAATGAGAGAATTCTTCAATATTGTCAAAATTGGTATCGAGGACTCTGATAGTAATGTCAGAGGAGCGGCATACAAAGTCATTGGAATGTTAATAGGATATGTGAATCTAATTCAGGTGAGTTAAACGTGATTTAACTAGCTTTCTTTCCGTTTTTTAAATCACTATTGGACACTAATAACAAACCAGAAATTGCCATTTCTCCACTCTGCCATCAAAATTATTCTTTTTCAACGTCCAGGCAAGCAAGGCTTGAGTGAGCGAATATGGCAATCATGGGCATTTGCAAATTTTCTTGACGCTATTTCGACGGATGAGGGCTCCGTCACGTTTAAATCTTTGTTTCCTAGTTCGGTTTGGAACACGGAATATCAACAGAAAATAAATCAGGAAGATCCTTTAGTGTTTTGTTTTGAAAAGGCTATTGCGTTTGCTGAGGATAACGAGAAGGTTTGTTTGATTTTTGTTTGGATTTACATAGTGAATATAACATTCTATAGTGTCGACCAAACGGTCTTCGGTCGATTGGAACGTTTTTTTCGTTAGCTTGCGATAATTATTTACAAAGTGGCGGTGAAGGATCCGTCAAAAGAGCCGCTGATAACGTTGTTCAAAACCTAGAATCCGGGCCATTCAAGGTAGATACGAAACTCTCCGTATCTGTTTTAATACGTGCAGGTTCGATGGAATGCAGCCCGCGCCGCCCAAAACATACTATCTTCTTCCTGTCAATCCTCATGGAAAAAAGATCTAATATGGGCACTTGCAAGAGTTACTGGAACATGTCCGAATTTCAAGGTCCGAATTCATGCAGCGTCAGCACTGAGGCAAGTTAACAGCCTAAGCGATCTTGGAGGGAAAGGGCAATGTTCGGAGTTAGTGAAAGCGCTGGAGGAGTCGCTGAAAAATGTGGAGGATTTGGAAGGGGTGGCGTTTGGGGAGTTTCAGTATCAGACGCAACTACGAGAGGAGGTTCGTGTCTTTTTTTCCGGCTGTAAACATGATTCTGACCGATTTCATTCAACGTTGATTTACCTTTGTCCCTAAACTTACACTTTGCCAATTCTCCACCACCTTTAAACTTCCTTTCCTTCTTACTTAATTCGCCTTCACCACTCCACCACTGCCTCATGGTGTGCCACTTCTTTCACAGCTCCAACACCTTCTGACTGGGCTACCTCTTCTACGTGAATAAAATAGAATTAAATGCCGTTTTTCATACTTCAGAACGTGCTCTGCGTTGATTGGCAAAAGTCACGCAAGCTGGCGAAACCCTTCTCTGCGCCATCCAAGCCAAGTTGGGCTCTATTTTCTCCGCCCACTCAAAACCGAAATCTTTTTGTGGACTTCTCCAAACTGTTTTAGGACCTACTCCCTGTCCCCCCTGAGAGCGTGACCGATCCCTTGAAGTCGAACGACTTGCATTTATCTCTGCATCCGTCGCTAAACATCCATTGCATCGCGATAATTCGCTGGGGAGCCGTTTAATCGTCTTGGAGGCAATATCAACATATTTTCTATCTTAATCAATCGTCTCCATCATGGCCTCTTCAGCTTACCGGTGAGCCCATCATAGCTGATGATTGCACTCATGGCTCTTTTACTGATTTTTTTATCCAGATCCCCAGACTACACAGTCCCAAAACTCCAGGATGAGCTTCGGAAACGAAAGGTTAGATCGATGCAAGCCCAACGTCTTATCACTTCTAGCTCCCCATGTAGGCAAGAAAGCTCAACTGTATCGAACGCTCGAACTCAGAAGGGCATCAAATCAAAGCCGCGACCATCCGATGATCAACCTATTTCTCGTAAGGCGTGGGTTTTCGCATCCACTGACGATGTTGTAGCAAGGAGCGACGAAGAAAGGAACTATCAAACTCCGATCGGGTTACTGTGTGGACGTCTCCGTTTACAATCTCAAAGTTCTTTGTACTTTACATGGTTGCGTCATAGGGATGGCCTTGTTGCTTTGTCAAAGCAGAAGTTGGTCATTGGCGGCTTTGGCGGCAGCGGCAGCTTCGATAGTTTATGCCTATGTTCAGGAAGGATACATACACCGGTGGAGATCTTTTTGAGGTGTTTTTTTTGCTGAGTTGGATTAGTTTCTTCGTCTTGCTGAATGAGGTGCTTTTGGTATGGATGGTGGGTGATGCTTGGAATGCCTCTTCGATCGGTCTTGGGACTGGTTTCATATTTTTGTTTTGTTTCTTGGACCTCACTTGCCCAGTCACTATGGCAGCTTACAATGGGGAGTTTGGACTTTCAGGACCGAGGATTGGAAAGGTACAGGCAGACAAGCACCTGTTCTAAAGAGATATTGCAGGTTCATCTGTCAACACACCTGGAACTATGGAAGCCATTACAGTGGATTCGCATCTTCTCCAAGATTCGGCTGGAGAGTTTCTTCTGGGGACTAGGAACGCTATTGGAGAGCTTCCTCTTATTTCGTCGCAAGGGCAAGCGGCGAAGCCGGGAAGGACGATGCTGATTTTAATAGTATCGAAAGGATTCTGGAAAAGAATCCACTCGAGAGGACTGTGATGGAAAGAGGGCAGGTGGCCGTCTACTTCGTCGTTCAAAAGCTCGGATTTATTGGAATCGTTTTAAGCGCATCGGTAAACTTTATTTTAGTTTCAAAATGCGGTACTCACTTTTTTCAAGATTCCCAATCCCTTATTCGACCTCGCTGGCATCATCTGCGGGCATTTCGGCGTTCCCTTCCTTACCTTTTTTGGAGCAACCTTTATTGGAAAAGCTTGCGTCAAGAACTTTGCTCAGAGCTTTATGATAATCTTGCTTTTCTCTGAGGAGATTTTAGAAGTAGTTTTAAAGAGGCTCAAGACTTCAGTTCCCGCTCTTCACAATATTGTTCAGGATTCCTAGACTCCCAGGTTCGGCAATTTGGCAAGGGTCCAGTGGGTAGTTGAGGAAAAAAAGATCGATTCGGTTTTTTCGGTGAGGAACCTTTCTAATAATGGGATTTTTAACATCGCTTCCCTTAGCCTGCAAATATCGTAGGAATCCTTTGGAATGCGCTTCTCGGCGGAATGGTGCTCTATTTTCTCCTTTCTATGGTGGAAGCCCTTGCTCTCCAGGAAATGAAGAGGCGTCACGACCGGGAACTCATCGAATTGAAGCGTGAATTTGCTGCAAACCACATCAAGGACAAATCAGCTTCAGCCACATCTTCATAATCCACTTAATAACTCAATAACATAATTTCTGACACCCTGTAAACGAGTTGGTCGCTAAAGATTAACGGAAAACGTTATATTGAGGTCTATCTACTATGTGAAATTTGATGATGGGCACCCGTGAGATGACTTGGGGAATTGTGAAAGAGGGACTTCCACATAAAGGCTTCAGAGAGCAGTAGTTCAATGTCTTTTTCATCCAGGATGCCGTAGGCAGAGATTGTAGAAAAATCATGACTTCTTGGAAATCCATCTTTCGAAGCTGTTCTGACCATTTCACGAGGAAAGCGGCACAGACGTACAGATGGAAATCTGAGAATCCGTCTGAACCTTCAGCCTGTGCATGGCGTGAGAAAACGCGCCATGGAGAATGAAAGACGAACCTGGTAGGAGTCCCACATGCGAATGTATTTTTGAGGGAAAGTTCGCGCATCAGAAGGCAATTCATCCAACGGAACGCGAATTGAATGAATTCTACGCCTTGCGCCTGTAAGTGTGCAAACAGTGGCGCTAAACCAGAAAAGTACATAAGGGAAGAGTGTGAGTTCAAGATAAGGCAATTGAACGAATTAGATCGCTTCATCATGAAATAGAAAAGTATAAAATAGTTAATGTTACTACCATCTATCCGATTGATCAGCTCCTTTAACCTGCCAATTTGACGTTGAATCCCAGGCTGTGCAAAAGTGTAATTATCCTTTAACAACGGTCAGAATTCAATTCATTTTCAAGAACTAACCTGAATCCGTCTAGTAGCTTTGCAAGGCACCAATAGCTATCCGCCTCAACTTCCGACAATACTTTTTTGCTGATTTTATCAACAGATGTCGTCTCGACATCATCGGCTATTAATTCCGTTTAGTTCAATCTAATCGTCGCCATTCAAACTCACTCAAATATGACTGTAGAAACACTTGATAGAAAGGCGTGACGAGATCGTTTATGCCTTGAACGTATCCGCTCGCAGGATGTCTTATCGCCCAGCAATAAAGTATTCTCTCCAATGACTTTGGTAAGACAAGGTGAGCCATCCAAACCATTTCCGAAAGCGCGAAATCTCTCGCACATACCTGCTGAATCCGTGCATTTTGATAAAGGGGTATCGTAGCATTCGTGCGTTGGATGTCAATGTGTATTTGATGTTGAAGGGATTGATCTAATGCAGCGCAATCCTCTCCGAAAGACTGCTGAACATAATCCTCGTACTCCTTTCGTTTCCTTTGCAATGTCGCTTCCCTCCTATCCGAGTTTGCCGGTAAGTAGCCCTATACATAAAAGTAAATGATGTTAAGACTTCCAAGGCGTCGATCCAGATATAGACAGCATGCAGTCCGCACCATCAAGATTTTCCAGACCATTGGCCGTATCTCATCAGGAATACCCATCCAACTCAGTTTCTTGAGCTGCTCCAAGTCGACATTGGTGGATTCCAGGATATTCTTGAACTTTGTGAATCGGATCGCTTTCGCATTTAACTCCGCGACGGCACCGAGCATCTTTGCTTCCTCCTTCGCTGGACTTGCGCCGTTTTTGCTGGGAACAACGGCCCCATTTTTCGCTGCTAGATGCATCCCGGAAGCAGTTAGGCAAGGGCTTCAGCAAAGCTACGGCATGGGCGATGGGTATAGACACATACTCGGCTTTCCAGACATTTTGCTCTTCCCAAAGTCCATGCGACTGTCAATGGAGGCCTTGGAATTTATTATTCAGTGCAACATTCACAAGTTTTTGGAGAGCTTCGCCGATGATTTTATTACTAACGAACTAAGTATACGAAGGCACGGGGTAATATACACGTGCGAGATATGTACAAAAGAAGAGACGCCATAAGATGATATCAAAGGAAGTAGTCAGGTGCGGGTTTTTTCGCTGGGATTCCGCGGGCGTCCTTAAGATCAGTTAATTTTGCACACAATATGGATCAAAACCTGAGGTGCCGCTTCAAATATCTTGTAATTCGTCGAAAGGTTATCTCCCAGCTCTAATATGGCTGCCACGTTACCGCATCTGGTAAATAGCATAAGATGTCTTCACCGCGCTTTGAATATGACTCACCTATAACAGTAATTTGGCGCAGACCAAACTGTAACTATGCGATCATTGAACATTTGCTTGTATCCCTCCATAACCAGCTGATGGGCACGAGCGATAAACTCCAAATTATTGGATTGAATAAACTGAATAAACGAACAAAAAAATGGGGAAACAAAAAAGTTAATAAAAAACGAACTTCAGCGAACCTGCTCACATTTTGTACAATATCACCACCGAAAAGAAAACCAGCACCTCTCGGACTCAGGCCCCAACCTTCAATATCTATATAGACGTCAGATAACATATAATAAAACGTAGGGTACCTTCGGGATCGGACCATAATAGATCGCACATAGCCCCGTCATGAGGGACTTCTTGCTTTCTATCTATTGACCTTATCTAAGGTATGGTTAAATGGAAATTCAATGCGTTTTTGTATTTCAAAGAAAAACGGTAAATATGTACCTGGTCAATCGTCGTAATGGAAGGTGAAAGTCCGCCATGCACGCAAAACACCTTATCATCAATGATAGCAGCCAAACTTAGATAGTCGAATATTTCGCAGCAGTATCGCCAGACATTGACCGAGCCGTATTTCCTCAAACATTCATCATAAAATCCATACACCTGCGTGATTTGCCTTGATTCGTGATTTCCTCGAATAAGTGTTATCCTGTCTGGATATCGAACCTAATAAAGTTCAAAAGCTGATAAAAAAGTAAATAAAAAAATACCTTCAAAGCCAGTAGGAGGAGAAAAGTTTCGACCGAGTAAAACCCTCTGTCCACGAAGTCGCCTAAAGAGCAAATGAGTTGGTCCGATTTTCTTTACAGAAGACATAGAGATGTCTAGGGGTGTTTCAACTGTAGGTTTCTCACCCATAAAAAGGTAGCTGGTTTGAGGGCATTCACCCCCCGTAGCGAACAGCTCCTTCAAATCGTAAAACTGCCCATGAATGTCTCCACATATCTGGTAAAGATGCTGAGCTATTGAAACCAACGGTTTTATCCTTACAGTAACAGGAGCATCTACTCTTTGAACATTACTCTCCTCGATGAGAATCTCCCTTGCCTTGTTGCAAAGATCCCTAACATCGCTCTCTGAGATGATTTCGCATCTTCGCAGTTGTTCAATCTGACTTCAGATACAAAAGCAGAACATCACAGAAACATACAAAAAGGAAAGCTTCGTCAGCATTCACATCATAATATCGTTTACAAGCCGATTTCGTAGCAGTAATCTGTAGCACTCACCGGTCAAGATCGCTACCCATCAGGGTCGTGGCTAAGTGTGGAATAGGTGAGATCCAAGCAAATTTTTATCGGAACCAGTCATTTGTCCAGCTCCGCAAACCATGAATACCAACAGTAGCATCAACAGCTCCTCGCGAGCAGCAGAAGCCAAGGAGACGCTCGACATTACTTACGAGATATCGCTTCTACTCAACACAGGACTGGACAAGGATGCACTCGCGACATGCATTTCGCTATGCGAGATGGGCGTAAACCCTGAAGCACTCGCGGCCGTCATCAAGGAGCTGAAAAGAGAGGCAAGAGCTCTTCAAGTTGAAATGGATTCAGCATGAATGCGATATGGGCCATGGCGCCCTTTTTCAGAACAACTACCGGACCCAAGTTGCTGGAACATTCTCCACAGGCAAGACCGTCGTTACATCAACCACAAATTTTCCACCTCCACCAGCAATAACACGACATCATCCTCCTCCATACCCATAGACCATTCCTCCACTTTTCTGTGTATTCTTTGCAGCATCACAGTAAAATACAGAGACCAAAATTATTAGTAACTAACGTCAAGTATCCGTTCAAGCCTCCATCCCAGTTCCAAAAGGCTGTCGTCATTCTAATTTTTTTTTTTTGCTCTGGCCATTTTGTGTGCATCATTATTTGGGGAAGAACAAGAACTTCACCCAGATTCAAGATCGCTCGCAATGGTAGGTGTTGCTCCCGCTGCTGTCCGCTGTCAACTGGGCGGGCTGCATACTGTGCTTTTGGAGATGATTAGAACTAACAGTGCAACCCTTCATTCTTGTAGAAACTGTTTGAGCACACACAATACTTTAACCACTCTTGGGACACCCTTACCGCTGCTAACTGGAGAAAATATCCCAACGAACTCTCCTCCCATGTCATCTCCGTAGATATCCTTTCACGTGAGGTTGATCCTCAAACCGGCGTTCTTCGCACAGAGCGACTCCTTTGCTGCAAACAGAACGCACCACAGATTCTGAGAACGCTGGGCCTGCCCATCCCAGAAGTTGCTTACTTTAGAGAGATCTCGGAGCTGGACCCAAATGTTAAAGAGTACACCGCAAACACCTTCAACCTTTCTTTAAAAAACATCATGAGCGTTCACGAGACCGTTATTTTCAGAGAAGGAGTATCATCCTCTGAAGCCACAGAACTAGTCATTTCACCATCTACCTCCACTCCCTCTGTCGCCACTTCCTCCACTCAGGTCTCTTACCCTAATACCGAATATTCGTCTGCCTTAATTTCCTCCTCACCGAAGCCTTCATGGACCACGTATCTCTGGCCATCATCGTCTGCAACACTGGCATCACCATCTGTCCCCTCTGCCCCTTCCACTTCCTCAGGTACTGGCATCACGGAGTTTGTGCAGCAAGCCCGCTTCCAGGCTTGTGGCTTCGTCTCGCTTGCCCGGATATTGGAGGAAGCCGCCGCCAGCCGCTTTAAAGCAAACGCGAGTACTGGGAAGAAAGCACTGGATATCGTCATTGAAAAGATATTGGAGGAAGCAAGGGCGATGGAGGGGAAGGCTCAGGCTGTGGTTGACGGTTTTAACGAGTTGACATCGAAGAAGTCTTCACCAGCATCCTGACATTGAGTCTTTTTAATTGGCTGAACGATCCTCATCCTCCGATTTACGCTTGCTATGTTGAGCAGTCATTCTCCACAACCGTCACTTGCATTGTATCGCGTTATTATTACCCGCGCATGTTTTTATTATTTCTTTCTTTTTTCACATAAACGAATTTATTGCATGAGACCGTGGGATCGGATTTGTATTTGAGGACAAGGGCGTAAGGGATGAAGATCGATGTGTGTTTTGTTATAAAAGCCAATGTCGAGCGGATTTAAGGCATAAGAAACCTCCTATACTTTCAGGAAAAAGTGCCTTTGCCCAATTGTGATATTATTAACAGTGGCTGAGGAAATATATAAAATGATCGGATTCTAGCACGACTAGCTGTGACCTCATTGCTCGGGTGGAAAGTACTCGAGCACGAGCTGGCTATAGATTTTGTAGTCTACAGGTAAGAAACGCAAAAAACAACCAGGTCGATATCGTCAATATGCGATTCAATCCAGCTCCTCACAGTAGATAGAGCAACATGGGCAGCTTCATCGTTAGGATACCCATAAATCCCTGTGCTTATGCATGGGAAAGCCTGATGTGTGTTAGACAGAGAAAGATAAATTTATAAAAATACCAATGTTCTAAGCTTGTTTTCTAAACATAGATTTAAAGAATTCAGATAGCAGCTTCCGAGGAGTTTTGGATTCGTTTCCATTGGGCCAACCTTTCACTGTCAGCTGAAATAGAGCTGCTGCCGCACTTACCGCATGAATAACTTTTTTCGCTGGAAGGTTATAGCCTTCTGTGATTTTCGCGTTTCCGGTGGACATCCGCCTAACTTTGAGCATTCTCTAAGTAGCTTCGGTCCCGCGCCACGATGAACGGCGCCGTCAACTAAAAATAATAATAAAAGTATTATAAGTTTTAACCGTATTGATGAAATAATAATATACAAATATACAGACCTCCTCCTCCACCACGCAGACCGCTGTTTGCGGCAGTTACTATGGCATCGAGTGGTAGTCTAGTGATGTCTCCTTGCCAAAGGGATACCTTTGAGTTGATGAGGTTGTTTGCCTTAATAGATGTTGCTAAAAAAAAATTAAAATGTAATCATGCAATCACATACTTGTTTCTGGCATCTTGACCGTTTTCTCTCTCAGCATCTTGACGAATTCATACTGCCCATACCACCTCGCAAGGTTCACCACTTCGGACGGCATGTTTGGACTAAATGGTTTTTGGGATCGACAATTCTTGGATGCTGGACAGCAAGCAACAAGAGGAGGATGAGGAGATTTGGGATGATGCGTACATTACGCCGGACTTTCTACGATCTCTGGATGACTTGGAACAATCCATCAATGTGAAGCCACCTCAACCTTCAGCTGTTGTCCTTTCAAGATCTATGTCGGCGCCGGCCTCTTTAGAAGTAGGTATATAGTTTGATGCTCCAACCTGGGGTCTATTCGCTTATTCCTAGCTGGTCGCGGTTCGCCATGCTGATGCAACGTATTAGGACAGAGACGAACGAGAATTATCCTCAACGTTCGGGAGCTTAAAAGCAAGTTTAAGAAGGATGGTTGAGCGTGACGGATTCTCCGGGCTTCAGGTTGTAAACTCGTCACAGTTGTTTTGACCACAAATGAATTATGCATTTACTATGTTTCCTTTTGTGCAGTGTGGAGCAGCAGTGAGGATAGGCGTTCGGAAGAGTAAAGATGTGGCTAAACCTAACGAACGAGTCTACTATACGGGATACCGGGTTCAAAAAGACAGACTAAGGCATGAAAATGGCAGGTTATACATAAACCTTGAGCGGGAATCAGCATATTGTGGATGTTGTGGGAGATGAAGATACAGAAGATACTTGGGCGTACGGTAAGAGTGAAACATGACTAGCTCGCTTTTAATGACGTTTATTTTAGATTCCTAAACATGATCACAGCGATTGAGAGTTTAATTGAAAGAGGTTTCTTGAATAGGAAAATAAATTAATCTCCATAGTATCCACGGAGTCCCTATACTTGGTCGCGTAGGTGATTTTCTGATTTACGGCATCGTCGACCAAGTTGAGCCGCTCGTCGCCAGATCCCATCCTACCTCCACCTCCTTTACCAACACACCCGAATCACTGATAGATAGAGTTGCATTACTCAAGACCCACCATGGCACTACATCTTTCCGACACTAAAACCCGACGCATCCCAACTGCCACGTCGTAGCCATGGTCTCCCGTCTCGTCTCCAATTCTTCTATATCGCCGTCTGTTCGTATCTCGCAACAGAGCCTTCATCCCATTCTTCTTTTGAAGTTACGACGCTGCGGCGGACGTGAGGCTCGGACATAGTTTGCTAGAGCACACGGCTGAGGTTTTGGAGTGGTCGCGGATGATATCGTCACCGTTCGGGATAAAAGGAAGGACATTTCCGACAACGTAGAGAGATGATGGAAGCTGCGGTGAGCTCTTCAAACTTTACCGAGATATCTGGGAATGCGAGATTGAGTACCGATGGCAGCATGGGAAGTACGGAAGATTTGGAGGGGAAGGGAAAAGGAGACAGTATGTAGGGTCGGGCACGGTAATTGGAGTGGTGAAGAGGCATACGATGTGAATGGTAGGAAGGCACTTGAACGCGCTGTGTGGTTTTATGAAGGCAAGCTAGAGACGTTACGTGGGTTGAAGTGGGTTAATATTGTATTTCCTCATTTTTGATTGCTTGATTAGGATATAGAAATGTTTCATCAAATGTAATCCCTGTCGTTTCGTGAAGTCTGCGAATGGAGAGAGAGAAAGGCCGGACGGAGCTAACTTCGGCGCACTTTTGATCGAAACCAGTGAGATCTTATGCGCATTGAGAAGAAACTGGTGACTTTTCCGTGTAAGGTAATATAGATTCTTATAGGATGACGCAAGCGATACCAGATCGAGAAGGAGGATCGCCACTGTTAAAGAGGCCGAGAGGACGACTGATGATTTTGGCTTAGGACTGCAAATTTGGCGATTCGTTAGCTAAGAATCAGGATAGGCTACCCTATTTGTACTTACATACTCGATATAAAGAGATTTTGGACTTGTAAATAAACGCAACGATGATAATTACCCTTTTCATGACGTCTTGCTTTTAAAGTATGTCATAAAGTTGCAACTTAATTGGATGTCTTGGGATTAATATCAAGTTGTGACGTTACTGCATGCTGTGGCTCACCAATAAAGATTGAATTGGATTGTTTGAGGAATTCCTCTCTACAGACAAGAAATAAAGAGCTGAGACATAAAAAATGGTGAAACATGTGTTTGATAGCCAACTCAAAATAACATTTCAATATTCCAGAAAACGTAACCGACGGGTAATGGACGAAATATAATATCCAGAACTTCTTTCGCGGTCAGCGCCATCTCACCTTTGAGAACCACAAGTTAAAAAAAAAACCATCACATTCAAGTACAGTGATACTTTCAAAACCTGCAGCTCATGATAGGTATAATGCTTGACGACAATTTAGGCCAACAAAGAATTCAAGAAGTAGCGTCATCACAGTCCGAAGAGGCGGTGGTGGAAGGAAGAGACTCTACAGGAAAGTCAAAGCCAAAAAGCTGTGAAAGCTCAGAGCACCGCCGAAGCTAAGTCTTTTGCCATTTCGATTCCCATTACACCAAAAGGAAGCTGCGCAAGTGTGGGGAGCTTGGAAAGCTTGGGCGAGACTGCATTACCCATAACGTAGTTTATGCCAGCGTCAACCATCAGATCCACATGCTCTACGTGGTTAATTTCGGGAACATCATCACCCATAAAGTCCATATTCTCTGCGTGATCCTTCTCGAAATCATCGTTACCCCTCAAATCCACACCCTCTTCGTAATTATTGTCAAGTATCAAAGCATCTGCATAAACATTGGCGGAATTGTCGTCACCCATCGAACCCGCAGTTTCTGAGTGATCATCACCGAGATTGTAATCGCCCGTCTGGCTCATTCTCTTCATGTGATCATTGTCAAAGTTAACGTCGTCGTTCAAACCCATACTCTCTGCATGATTCTATCACTCGTCAAATCCACGCGCTCTGCGTGGTCATTATCGAGATTTTGGCCACCCATCAAACACACATTCTCTCCGTGAATATAGTCGGAATCATTTTCGGCAACCAAAGCTATATTCTCTGAGAAACGAAGTCAAGGTCATGTCAACAGCTAAGCTCACACTCTTTGCGTGATCGTTTTCCCACTTCATCGTCATCCATAAAACCCACACTCTTTGCATGGATACCCGGTGGGATAACTTTCACCTGTCAAACTCACACTCTCTGAGTGATTATTGTTGAGGCTATCCATCAAACCAATACTCTCTGCGTGAATATCTGCGGGATTATCACCACCCATCAACTCCTTATTGTGAGCATGATCATTGTCGAAATCATTGTCACTCAACAAATTCACGTCCTCTGCGCGATTAATCTGAGAATTATGGCTATTCGTTAACTCCGAATTCTCAACTTGATTATTGGCGAGATTATCCCAAGCAAGCTAAAACTCTTTCCGTAGCCGAAGCTTCCTGCTTTTCAAGGCATACTGTACAGTCACACTCTTCCTGTTTTGACAATGCCGAGACTTCGAGCGTTATCTCTTCCAATTTGGCATGCCTTGCTGTTGCACGGTTCACCATTTTTCTCTGCCATGGAAATCAATCTTCTCTCAGTTTGTAAGTGTACGAATTGTTTTCCTTTACAGCCTTAAGAAGCGACAATACTTCGCTGAGTCCCCTCCATTCGAACGCTTTCTGCAATATTTAGAGCGTTTAAACGAGCCTTAGCAGATTGCTATGCTGGATGCCAGGCAAGGCCTGCCTTTCCCTTTGGCTTCAGTGACACCAGGCTAATACATATATGTCAAGGCAAAAAACGAAGGGAGGAAGTGTGAGTACAAATGGCAATGATTAAGGACAAAACAAGATTATGCATACATTTATGGTTTTGTTTGATCATTGGTAAAGAGAATGGAGCTGTTATCGCCCGTCTTTACGACTTCCTCAAAACTGCTGTCGACTTCAACGTATCATCATCATCCAAATAAGTCCTATCCAGAGTAAACGCGTACTATTCTTCGTCTCCGAAGACATGGCAGCGGCCTGCTTACATGGTTGAGAAAAAGAAAGGCGAAGCTGGAAATAGTGGAATAAAGCTATACCTTGTCACCGAATGCTTCTGCAGCTGGAGCAACCGTGCTTAGTTCGCTTCTTCCCTTGTTAATATCTATTGACAAGTTACATCGGAAAGCCTCGTCTACACAAGCATGTCGGCTTTACGTTCGCCTGCCTCTTCTTCTGATTTTGGCTGCACGACATATGTTTAAGAAAGAAGAAATCGAACGTCAGTACAAGTTCTCTGTATAACTTTTCTCACTCAATCAGTATAACTTCGATAAACAATTTTTCGGTAAACTCACCGTATATATTTTTGTGTTTAATGGTTGCGGTCTCTCCTTCATCTTCGTTGACTTCCTTTTCTTTTTCTTCCTCTCTTTTTATTCTTATCGTCAGCAGTCCGGGGGCAGGTCTGACTAAAATCGTACGTCACAACGGTTGCGGTACCATCATCCTTTGTAATATCCAGCGCAAGGATAGACGAGCTATCATCTTTTCCGGATAATGGGAGTGAGTCGAGTTCGTCTTCGTCATTCGCCGTTTAGTCTTGTCTCCTGATGATTAGTCAGTAAAACATCAAAGCAAGCAAGTTATTTGAAGTAAAGAAATTATAAATCACACTCTTGCCGACCTTTAGTATTTCTTCGCAAGCTTGTTGTCTCGCATTCCACCTTGGCAAGGTTTGCATTCGTCGAAGGAGCAAAAAAATCCCAAATATCGCCAAAAGCTTCCTCACTAGCAAACCAAGTCTGACTTGATAGAATCTATAAATCTCTATAATGGTGTAGACGAGATATTCTGTATCGGAAGAGAAAATGGTGGATACCAAGGTCAAATTACATTAAACAAGGGATGATAGCGGGAACTGCAGCAGACAGGAGACCAAGGATATATAAAGAAGAAGGCTCTACTTACGTGCCGCTAAAACGACGACTAACTCCTTCAACTTCGTAACGGTGGTTTGGATCAAGGTTTGGCCCACATCCTCCATAATGTGCTGTGGTTGTCAGTTCCAAGATTTTTGCTGAGCTTAAAAAAGACTATAGAAGCTATAAAATGATGTACAAACGCTTTTATTTCAAAACGTAACGAAGGGCATTAAGAATTTTAACTTCTAGTAAGAAAAACTTAAAAGTGAATGAAATTGAGGTTGACTTCATATAAAACAAACCCTTCCACGACATCAAAAAAACCCCCGGCAGCCTCCTAACAAGCAACAAATATATACCCTCGACTAGCGTCAAAAATAAAGAGCACGAGGCGCCATCTTCATTATCACGTAAACTTAAAGATGGTTAGTTAATTGATCAGTTTAAGTATCGATTGTAAAGCGACGCTAAAAATATTTTTACTAATTTGCTTACCTGAACTTTTGCCGCCAAGATATCCTCTAAACTTTCCTTTGCTACTTCCCACCGGACCAGAGGTACACCACCAATGTTTCCAGGCGGCACTTTTGATCCACAAGATCCCTTCAAAATCCAATAAAGTACGTTTTGGTCAATGCTTTGGACTTGGCGGTCCTTTGAAGTAGGGCGGAAAAATATGGACCTGTTTTGTTTCCGCGTCTATCATAATATTTAGTAAAACAAGTATCATAGAGCTAGTTACTTGATGCAAACAATCTTGTAATTCATGGTCGCAGCGAGGTCTCGAAGAATCAATGGGAGACGGGAAACCGAGATGTCGGAAGCGAGTCGCAACCATTGAAGCTCGGGAATTTTAACAACAGGGTTTGAAACTGGAAGAGATGCGGCAAGGTCTTGAAAGACCATTTTATTCTTTGCAGCAATGGGGACAAGAGGCTCCGTAACCTGGTTAATGTATTCATCGACAGCCTTTTCCTCGGAAGGAAACATCGAAACGGTAGCCTGTCTTGTCAATGCCGACGCATTTTTTGAGAACGAAGACGCTGCAGCATTCAAGGTGAGCTTTGAGCTATCATCGGAGTTATCGATATCCGCCGACTTTGAGGAAATAGAGCACAATGCCAACGACGCTGTAATTAGTTCCACTAGCTCTTCCGTAGTAGACGATTTACTCGCTGCAACTTCTTCAGCTTTCCCACAACGGGCTCTTTCCTTTCGCCTCACTCCGCCATTCTTGTGTTTACCCATATAATTTAGCTTACAGTATAGGTCGCAAAGAGCGATGTTAGGCTGCGTGCGGTGAAGTAATCCTTGTAAAGATGCCCGTCGTTGAGAGAGGTATTATTTGTAATTAATCCAAGGGATCCGCAATTGATCCGACGGGGTTAGAATAAATGCCCATGACAGAGCTGGCAGTGACTCTCAACATCCCTTTTTAACTAGCGTTAATATCCGTCCGCATCGAGATTGACGATCGCTGCTGTCAGAAACAGCGACTTTCCTCAATACGTCTCTTGACCATCCCAACAACAAAGGCAAACATAAGATTTTTCATCAACTTGTAATGTACATCTCTAACATTACTGGTTGATCGGCCTAGGCTCGCCCCGCGTCCATCTGTCAATCACGAAGAAGACGCAGGGCAGAGAAGGAACACTGCTGATGATTGTGTTCCTATCAAGAGTTTACCTGTGCTGCGTTTTCTTTCCACTTCGTAGAATCGTTACTTGAAAGGCGTAGGCTCACTTCATCGCCGTCTCTGCATCTTCAGTGTCAGCATCGAAGGACATACTGGCGAATACTTGTTAGACTCTTGTGAGTAATTAAGAGGTAAGTCTCCTTTATTTATTTTCAAAAATCCGTTCAGCGATAAGCTGAGCAAGCGTTTTACAGATATCGATTTGATCATCCACTAGAAATTAATATGGGGAAACACCACAAAAGCGGTTCGGCCAGAAGGAAGGAGAAGGCGCTCCGTCACAAATCTTCTGAAGTTGCAACACAAGAAATGATCAACTCGGAAGGACTGTCGACTGGCTTGGCCAAAATTGAAGGCTCTACTGCTGCCCTTGAGAATTCCTGGCAAGTCACCGCTGAAGTGACTGCTCCTTTAACTTCAGTGCCGCCTGCACAACCTACCGTTTCCACCCCTCCTTCAAGAGAAGAGCTTGTTGCTGCGAAGACAAGTCACCCGAAAGATTCAAAGGCTGTGTGCCATGATGAAATTGATTCAAAAATTGATCTTCCCGTGGCCTCTTCCTAGCGTTCCTAAGGCCAATATTCCTGAACTTCAGTGGTTGACATTTCTTCTAATGTCTCGGTGTCAAAGTTTCCCGGTATTACTTCAGGGCCTTATTGAGGGGATGAAGTATAGAATTATCAGCGTCAAGTGAGTTTCATGTGATTACTCTCAAATTGATCTGATGCTCCTTGTTAGACGCGAAAATCGAACGAACGGAACCGTCTCCATTTTGATTCAAAAGACTGAGGAGTCCGAAGGCTTGACTAAAACATATTTGGATGGGCTGGTGAACGATTCGACCGCGTCAGGAGCTCGTATTGCGGAGCAAGTTAAGCCAGCCGTTCTTTTGGAGGCGGCGAACGAGCCTTTAAATGAGATAATCTCTGATTCGGTGGAAAGGCATTACACCTCTTGGGCCGAGCTCGGCGAGTTCCAAGACTCTCAGCTGGATGATATTGGTTGCGTTCTTATCCGCGAATCTGTCATGGGGCCCGTCTGCAGACGCTTATTTAAAGGAAACGGGTTGGAGCTGCTTGGATTGAGGTTTTTGTCTGAGTTAAGCGATCGCAGGGCCCGAGAAGTCATGCCCGCATGGATGGATCTAAGAGACTGGTGCGGAGGAGTTGAGGAGTTGTCGAGTGCGAGGAGCTCGATGGAGCTTGATGGAGTGTGTGCGGACGGCGTCCAGGGATATTATGTGCTGGCCTTAAAAAAAATCGGAAGTCCTACGGGAGGTGTAAATACGACGCGAACCCGAGGCGAATCTGTTATCGACATTGTGAAGGCAGCCATAGGTGAGTGTTTACTTCTTAAAAGCTTAGTTGGCACCTACTAACAAATCCTTTTCAAAAGCGATGTATTGGATACGCTTTTACGAAAGCCACTATCTCAAACGGCGCGTTCCCAAAGAAATACGAGATTCCGGCCAAGCGCATGCTGAGTATGTTGGCCGTCCCTGGCGCGGATGCAGACGCGACTTTTAAATGCTGTCTGTGTTTTTCCGAAAAACCGATTTTTTCGTGGATGTTTCATCGAAGAAAAGCCTCAGGAGACCATTTCTGTTCGATATTGACGGGTGCTTCCGGGCCGTTTCGAGGGAAGGTGGCCCTACTTCGTATATCATTGATAATGATATCCCCAAATATGGGGTGAGTGAGTCGGGTAAGCATATAGGTGTTTTCAGTAATGCCTCATTCATTTGTCAATATGAAGTTAAAGTGTGTTCTGAAGGTCGCGTGAGCATTCCTGCTCAAACTCCTGTCAATGTTCCGGTGCGACGGGGATTTGGTTTAACTTCTGCGTGGAGGTCTGCGGCTATGCAGTGTCGTTAAGAGGCAGTTTAATTGCCTCTATTTTGTATCGTGTTATGGTTTGGATTAATTCAAATGTCATAATTCTCTAGGCTTGAAAAGCTTAATGACTTGAGAACACATATGCGACCTTGCCTGTGATATCCTCTCGTAATTTATTTGTTTTTCTCCCTTTACAATAATGTTAACAAGCTCGACCATTTGTTGTTCTTTTGTTTCTACTCCTATGGCATGACACTTTATTGATATCAAACCCTTCACATTAAAATGAGCTCATGATAAAACAGCATGAATTGCATTTGGAAATGACGCAGAAATTCTCCGAGTGAAGGGAGGTTAAGCAATGCGGAGTGAAGCTGCATCATCAATTTGGTTTTTTTCAAAATGGAATCAGATATGTACAAAAAAAAAAAAAAAAAGAAAAAGAAAGAAAAGATTTTTAGACGGAGTTTGAAAAAATATAAAAGCGTGCTCCTCTCTTTTACCATTTCCCCCCATTTTTTTTCCATTTGTTCATTCACACACACTCAAATTTAATTCAACCCATCCTCACTTGCAATGGGGTCGTTGAAGAGCCAGCTCGCTCGCATGAACGCAAAGTTGGCCGCCTTTACAACAAGAGTCTTCAAGAAGCGTAGTCTCACTACATCCTCATCCTCTTCTACTTCCACCCTCATCCACACCTCGCATCCCCTCCATCCACCCCTACTCCGTCATCTTTACCATCCTCACTCACCTCTTCCAGCCCGACCCAAATACCGCCATCTCCCATTTCGTCGTCACACTGTCTACTTACGAGCTCGAGCCTGAGGTCATCCCCGCCATCTACTGCGATTTTCTATACTGGCGAGCACCCCTCCCTGTCCTCGATTTCGACATCTTTTCTCCTACCGCCAAGACCATCTCAAGCCCCGAGACTCCAGTAGTTGTGCCGGCAGAGTACAATGACTTCATGTTCTGGAGGGAGTCCCTCCCAATTATTGACTTTGATGACGATCTTGCGGCAGCAGCTCATGATGACAGGTTTGAGGTCTCTGATTTTGTGAGGTTGTTGTAGGGATGAAGGGTGATATTACCGTTGAAGTTGCCGCTCGGATTGCTGTGGAAGAGAGTAAGACCGATGTTTTCGTTGGAAGGAGGGAGGAGGCAATGGAGTTTGGGGACATGATTGAAGGCCTGGACGTCGTCGTGCACTTCTTCGACCCGCGCCACTATTCCAGGGAGTTCCTTCGGCGAGGGTTTCTTCATCTCCTTCGCGTCCCGGGGTATGACATCCTCGCACGTGAGGCCCTTGCTATGATGGATATGAGGAGGAGGCGAATGTTGTGGTGACTGGAAAGAATAACAGGGATGACCTGACCAAGGAGGAGCTTGAAGACATTCATACCCCATCCGCCGGCATTGCCGTTGGAAAGGACAACAGGGAGGAGTTTGTTAGGGAGGAGTTCGATATGCCTTCGCTATTCACCAGCACTGTCGTTGCAAATAACCACATGGATGAGCTCACTAACGAGAAGGCCGAGCACACCCCTACGCCATCCACGGACAACCTCCCTGCCGCCGGAAGGCAAGTCCAAGCTCACCGACGAGGAGTACGATGGCATTCCTACTCCATCCACCGGCACTCCGCCTGTCGTGGGGAACAAGTCCAAGGTCGCCCGCAAGCAGGCCTCCAGTGGCGTCAAAATTCCCGCCACCAAACGCTTTGCGAACTTCAACTCCAGGCTCAACAAACTCGCCGAGGCCAAGAAGGCTGATGGCAAACGCTTTAACAAGCTCGTGAAGAAATTGCAAAGTCATAAGACATACGCGGAGAAGATTGTGTCGAGTGTCGTGATGGCGCTGGCTGCGTTGAGCACATCCTTTAGTCAGATGTCGAAGCAGATGCAGGACGTGAAGGAGTCGGTTTCAGATTTGAAGTTCTTTAAGAAAGTCGTGGAGGAAGAGGATTACGAGATGAGGGTAAAGAAGGCAGAGTTTTCATTTTGTAGGCTGGAAGCTTACATGAGTGCAGCCACTGGTGTGTTGTATGATTTAAGCCAAGGGAGGTTTGATCTGAATGAGCTTGCTGGGTATGTCAACTACGGAGTCGAAGAAGGCGAGCCAGAGGTGGTTCAGCCGGAGGATGGTAACAGAGTTAGGTCTCAGCCCACCATGGAGGACATTTCTGGAGGCGATGATGACGACGGACATTTGGAGTTTATTAATGTTGATGGTGATGTTGATGAAGTTGTTGAAACTGTTGATGTTGTTGAAGAAGTCCTACCCGCCACTCCACCCCTCAATCTGCTCAGGGTAACGAGGAAGTAATTGACACCCAACCCTCTCCCGCGGCAACTAACATTCCTGGAGGATATGATACTTCGGCTTGAACAACTCGCACCACCCGACCGAGCCTCCAACCGCTCTTTGCTGAGAATGCCGTTGAAGAGACTATTTCACCGAGCCCGCCCAAATTGATCTAGACGTACCCGTTGTCATCAACTTTTTCTGTCAACCCGACCAAAGTTTCCCTGCGGGTACTCGATGCTTTTCGTTTGGCAATGGTATTGAGGTCAATGACGATGAGCCGGAGCGGCCTTCTTCTCGCCCGCGTCAACAGAGGAGGAGGGATCCAGGAGGCCTCGATGATTATTTTTTAAATTTTGTATCTTTTTGTTCCTTTCGTTTTGTTATATTTTTTCAGCCGCGTTTATTCTTCCTAGGCTTTTTGTTTACCCACTTATACTTTGATCTGTGAGTCTGCAATTCTTGTTGTTTGCTCATGTCGTCACCTCCTCTCAAATTTTTATTCCTGGGTGTTTTTCTCTACATTACTACTTTTTTAACATGTTTTTCACTTTTTTGTTATTCCATGTAAGCCCTCGTTCGATGAGTGTATTATTACTATCGTCTTCCTTTCTTCCTCTTTTGCGCAAAAGAGGGGAAGAAATGAAGACAGTAGGATATGATACTGAATTTTGGTTTTTTTTGTATTCTATCCATTTGCCAATATTAAATAAGCAGGAATCCTTCCTTTGTTTTCCATTCCACCGTTTATTGGGAGTTTTTTTGCAGTTTGATTTCCAAGTCAATGCAAAAAGTTGACAATCTAGCACACATGATGGTTCTTCAAGAAGCCTCAACTTTCTTTGCAAGGCTCGTTTTAGTATTTACCTGTTGGAATCACAGCGGGGTGTACGTATAGTTCCATACATCCTCTACGTTCTCAGTTAAGCACGCTCAATTGCAACAGAGTGTTTTTATTCTTCTCGTTGTGACAAGACTTCCCCACCCTATTTTGTCATCGCTTGCAGTGTTGGCGCTTCACTTGAAGCGCACTTTGAAGTCTATCTATCCATACTAATCATAGCGATTTCAGTAAATAAAGCCATTGGCGCTGTCTTGTTTCTCTATGGACACCTTACACAGAAACGGATTGACAATACGAAAGCACAGGAAGCAGAGAACGACGTTTTAAAGCCATACTTTCAAAATGATGAGGTGAGCAGCGGCTTTTCATTCTTTTAAAGCGATTATCTGGGTATTTCGGCTGAAATTCGCTTATTTCAATTCTTCATTGGGAATTCAGAAGTCGGTCACTACTTTAGAGAAGAACAAGACTGAGAGTATGGAACTTGAGAATGCCGCGACCGATGTTTCAAACCACTTACTTGAAAAGAATGAATGCAAAACCGCCATCGCATCAGGAATGCAAAAACTACCTGGCGATTTTATTTCGGTACCGAACGAATCTATTGAGCCTTGTCCCCACGTTCCCCGCCCCGTCACAGAAATCGGGAAAATGGAGGAAATGAAAAGGAAGTTTAATATGAAAATAAAGAAGAAAGGCTCGCGAAAGCCAATTCGCGTACTCGTTTCATCACAAACTCATGAGGTAAAGCTCACAAGTTTGTCGTCCTTTTTCCTCCTTTCATTTTCGAAACATCCGTACTTTTCCTATTTACTGACGAATCATTTGACTCAAAGGAGGCTACCACATTACTGAAATCGACGAATACTGCAGAAGACCTCCATTCTCCACATCTTTCAAAAAACGATGGCATCATTCCCATCATGGCAGCAACTGTGCATATGGCTAGCGATGCTTCAGTGACGGCAAACCAAGTAAACGAATCAGTCCCAGAAATTACAAGTGAGTTTATTATAGAAGACTACAAAAAGGACAAGAAGAGGATGAAGAAGAAAAAAGATCGCGTAACAACAACGTAGAGAAGACCAAGATGGTAAGAGAGAACTCTTTCCATCAGACGTCTCCACAAGTTATCTACGAGAAATCTTAGGGTTGATTTAAAGGTTCTTTTATGTTTTTAGCCCAATCCGATGAAGAGATTCACGAGGATAAGGCTTTTAGCTGGATACAACGAATCAACGAAATTCGACAAAGCGAAAATTAATCAAACCTCTGTTGTGAACTCAAACACCGCCGCTTTGCACCGACCCCGAATCTGCAGTGACATCTACAAAGTAAATCAGCATATATATTAATATCCTAATGTTTAACTAACTTACTTCTCGTATTTACAATTTCTTACCTTTTCGATCTATCCGGATTAGCACGACGTCGAAGAAGCCAGAAAAGAATGGAACGCGTATTTCTACTGAGGGTAGCTATTCGCTCAACACTGAGGAAAATTTCAAGGGCTTTAACTCTGAGGACGTTGGAAATACTAAGCCCAGTTCATTCACAGAGACACGCAACGTAATTACTATCTTCGTCCGACTTACGATTACATCATATTTATGATACTCACACACACTTCTTCCATTTCTTTGTTCTCGTCAGATTGAAACCACAGCTATACCGCATTTATGCGAAATTCGCACTTCTGCCGGGACGTCTTGGGCTGATCTCATTATGGCGGAGTTCGAAGAAAATATGGTGAAGACTACAGCACAGATCAGTGAGAGCGTTAAAGAACATGTTGCTACGGTGGAGGTTACTTGGGCTAAAGAGAAACTTTACGCTGGGACTATTTCGGTCGATGCTTGTGAGGTTGATAATCTTGAACTTGAACACGGGAATACGGAAGAGACACTTGAAGATAAATCCAACGTTTTGATGTAAAAGCTGAGTATGGATGTGCGGAAAAATTAGTTGAGGATCATACCGCCGGCTCTTGTTGGAAGTTGAGTACGGAAATACGGACAGTTTAGTTGAGGATAAGGCCGACGTCTTTGATCGAGAAGTTGAGTATCGAGGTACGGAAAAGTTAGTTGAGGATCATACCGCGGGCTTTTGTTTGGAAGTTGAGTATGGAATACGGTCAATTTAGTTGAGGGTGAGGCCGACGTTCTAAGGGATGAGCTTGTCGAATACCATGAAGCTACGAACGTTGGTCATTTCAAAGACAATGGTTCGCATCCTTTAAAGAAGGTGCAATCACTCGCTGTGCTTCCGCTTGGTACTGCAGGAGTTAATATGGGGGAGAGGCTACGTTTCGGACGTGACGCTGAGTTCCCAAAGTTTCAGAATTGTACGGTTTTCAACTTCCTTTGCCGTCTCCACCTTCCACGATTGCTTCGTCTGATAGTAGCCAAGCCGATGAGGATGATTATCTACCCACTTCCCTGTCTACTCGCTCCACGACGGCCTCGATTGAAAGCAATCAAGAAGACGAGGACTGAAAATACGTTTCAGCGTACCGAGATCTTGCGAATTCCAATGTTTTAGCCGTTTTAACCTCAAATTTTGTTTCATTGCAGACTGTTCAGCGTGTCATGAATATTGAATTTTATAAAAGCTTCCATCGTCTTTTTGTGATAGTTTGACTTTAGAACTTGAATAACAATACTCGATGTTTTGTCTTGACGGGATTTTTTTGAAAGCAATTTGTGTATTCCAAGAAAGGGGGGGAGTTCATACACTATTGAAAGAGAAGATGACGGTGCAGCATGTTGTGTGAGACTACTTCGTGGAGGGCTTTTGCTAGTTTAGGACTGTCCTCTCTACTTGGGTTTGGAAAAGTAAAAGTTAGCAGCTAACACTGAGGAAAATAATATTTGGAGTTTAAAAGAGCTAGTGCAGTAAGCATCCATGGCACAGATGTCTTTAAAAACTCCCTTACAGCATGTCCAATGCAAATTCTGAGATACTGAGATATAGACGTCAACGCGGGTAGGCCTGCACGAAATGCCAATATTTGCTTTAATAGCTTTAGCTTTTTTGAACCCGTACAAGTAAGATGATATTTATGGTGAACCCACGAAGAGCTCGCTTTTAAGCTGTCGTGGTATTGTCCAATCAGGAGCTGCCGCGCTGCGGTAAGTCTGAAGGTAAGTATGGGGAAAGAACAGCGAAAGGTTTATTTAAGACGCGTCTGATCCAGCAGAAAATGATAATCTAAAAGAGTTTCGTGAACATAGAGTGAAGCGTAAAGCACTGTTCCAGACAGGTTGCCTCAAGTCATATATGAACGGCGATATGTGAAACGAGTCAGAAAGGAACACAGTAGGTGGTGTCAGGAAACGAAAAATAATGTCAAATAAAAAACATATGAAGGGTACGTTTATAGGCGAGAAAAAAAAGGGAACGGAAAGAAGGGAAAAGATATACGTCTATCAAAGGCCTCTAAAATCAAAAAGACGCAAAAAAAGCAACTGTGGTCTTTATCTCCTCCCAAACGTTCCAAATCCTTGTCTCTCCGCCTCTGCCTCTAACACAGACGACGGTACACTCGACGCCTGTGAAGTCCACGACATAGGTCTCACATCTTCCACTTTTTCCTCCACAATCGTGACCACAGGTACAGGCGGTGCATCCGCGTCAGCTTCCATGATCCATCACTCCTTACGGAGCTTAAGAGGGATACAGACGATAAAACTTTCTGACGGTTCTCGTTAGATCGACCGACCAGGGGTGCTGTGTCGACGGTTGCCACGGTGAAGGTAGAACGATGGCGATCGGTAACGTCTGTAGAGGTGTAGGAGGAGAGATGGTGATCGCTTGTAGCAATGGTATCAGCGACGGTGTAGGTGGATCGATGACGATCGTATGAGGCGATGACTTCACCAACCCCGATTCCAGGTTCCATACTAGCTGAATCAAAATCATCGTCATCGTCTGGTAGGGTTTGCGCGAGATCATCCAGCACGTCTGCGGCGACGGTTTGATCGGATTCAGCAGGGAGAGGTGGTGTGACTTTTCCTACGACGCGTCCAAGAGGAGCATCGTCTTCATCGTCTTCAGGGATGGGGTTGGGGAGTTCTCGTTTTAGGATTGGATGAGAGTAAGGTGAGGGAGGAATGTTGGATTCCACGTCATCTGAGACATGTGAAGCACCGGTTTCGGATTTAGAGCCGTAAAAGGATCGATAGCGGGAGATGATGTCGTTGAAGGAGGTGTGGGACATTTGGGATTGACGGTTACGGTATTTGCTTTGACGATTGGATGAGGTTGAACGACGGGGTGGATTTGGGGTTTGGTTGTGGTAGGCTGTCACGGCGGCGGCTGTGGCCGAAGAAGAGGGGAAGAAGAAGGAGGAGAAGGTGGATGGAGGAACCACTGGCGTTGAAGGTGGGATCCACCGACCACTGAGGATGCGACAGTAGAAGGGCGACGATTTTTGTGGGCGTTGATGACAGAGTGTCCCCAGTCTGGAAGGGTTGGAGTTGGGGTTGGGGTACGGGATTCGTCGAACAGGGCGTTGTTTTGACCGAACCAAGTTGAAGGGTTGAACCAGACCGAATTGCGGGTTTTGCGACGTTCAGAGCGGGCGTCAAAGTTGAGATCGGGGAGAGTTGGAGGTTCAGGGTCTAGGTTGGTGCCGGCCGTGAGACTTGATGGGGTCATACTGCGGTCTTTTGGAGAAGGGTCTTGAAGGAAGCGGCGTTTCCGACGGTAGAGAAGGAATGCGACAATTATTATGATGAGGGATAGAAGGGATAGACCGACAGAGAGGCCAATGATAAGGGGTTGGTTCGATGTGGATGCACTTGGAACGGGTGTTGCGGAAGGGGAGAGTGTTGAAGTGGGAAGATCCACCGTTGACGTGAATGAATCCATGACTGTCGATGTTGGTGAGGAATCAATGACAATTGATGGAATTGTAGATGTAGTGGTGGTTGTGGTTGTGATGAAAGTAGTTGTCCCTGTTGATGTCGATGATCTAGAGGTTGATCGAGAGGAAGTTGTTGATAATCGAGACGAGGACATTATATTTGAATTGCCCCTTCAAAAAAGATCCAAGATCAGAGATGTAAAAGTGTGAGGTATGGGATATGCGATATGCGATCCAGCTTGGAAAGTGAAGAAGGGATGAATGACTAGGGTATGTATGCGTTATGTGCTGAATGACTTGATAGTCCGTTGTTGACGGCCTCTCCTGATGCTCACTCCGGTAGCTCTCCGACGTAAATACCAAGATGAAAAGTCTTTTGCCCCTTGGTCTCACCTGTGCTAAAAGAATCTTATCGCTCATTGGTGAATTGAAAATGATTAACTAATAGGCAACAGGTTGACAATTCCATCCAACTCCATTTCTGACAAGTTCAACTATTATTTACACAACTGCTCAAAAAACAATAAAAGGGGTGGAGCGATGGGCAAAAGCGCATCAAAGGGAATAAGCGGATAACGACAAGTTTTTGGAGAATTTAAGAAGATGGCAAGTGATATAACAAGGAAGGGATCACTAAAAAGATAATATGCGTTGGGGCGAAAAGAGCGTGGGGTGATGGTTGAGGCGGGAAGAGGGCGAGCCAAATCATCTACTTGGCTCCTCTGGCGCTCCTCTTGGTGGGGGCGGCAGCGGGCTTCTTAGGGGCAGCAGCAGCCTTCTTTGCCGGTGACTTGGTTACCTTGGTGGTACCTCCAGCGACGCGAGTCTTGGACGTTGCTGCCTTTGCAGCAGGCTTGGCCTTAGGCTTGGGAGCGGGCTTTGCCACGACCTTCTTTGCGGGTGCCTTGACGACCTGTGAAATAGAAAAGAGAGAAGACATGCAGGATGTTATGAGTATAACTGTTCAAGTAATGCCCATAAATAGGTTTATGGTGAAAAAAGTGAGGATGAGCACTAAAGAAAAGGGCAAAGGCTATAATGAATGATTCAAGTATTGATACCTTTTTGGGTGAAGCTGCAGGCTTTTTCTCCTTTGGCGCTGGTTTAGCGGGAGCAGCCACTGGCTTCTTCACAACAGGAGCACCATCCTTATCCTTCTTCACAATCTTGACGGGTCCAGAAGCTCCCTTAGGTTGAGTAAAATCGCCCGCGTCCACACCCTTCTTGAGGGCTTGGTTGATAAGAGAGTCGGCTTGTCCAGTGAGGCCCTGAAGGTGTGCGATAGTGAGAGGTTTTGTTTAGTCACTGAGACAAAGAAAATTTTGGGTGGAGAGGGTTGAGGTGGAATGGCATGGTACCTTGAAGTTGATGTGGATGTACTTTTTGATCGCTTGGCGGGATGAGCCACCACGTTCCTTCTGTAATGCGGGTGGGAGATGAAGGATAGGTGAGGATGAGTGGTTAGTTCAATTAAGACTTTTAAGGCCAAGGAAAAAAGTAGCCACTCACGAGGTTGACGATAGCCTCTGTGATCATCTGCTTGTAAGTAGGGTGCGATGCGACCTTCTTAGAGGCAGCGGCCGTCTTTTTTGCCGCAGCGGTGGTCTTCTTGGTGACGCCCATTGCTGATGCGGTGATGTGGTTAAAGATGAAAAAGGGGAGGGGGAGAGAGAGGGGTGAGAGAAAGAGCTGGGAGTAAAGTTGTTGAGGGAGAAATGTAGGGGAACTTGTCCTTGTGGCCTCTTTTATTCTTGAAAAATAAATTTGAGTATGAAAAATTAATTCGCTGTGCCTCTAAATTATTGTATTGGACGAAAATGAAAATAGGTAATAGTCATCAGCCTACTTGGGCTGGCTGGTCTCTTGCGAGGCCGTCTCTTTATCATTCCTTTACAAGATGACGCTTGTAGTCAACGGATACGGATGGAAACTCTTTGCTACAATATACAGAGCTTTTATCCTAGAGCTTAATATCAATGTGTTAAGAGCCCACACACTGTGCCATCATTCCTTGCATCCCTATTCCCAACTGTTGTGATTCTCTGCAAAGATCAATAAATATTCATGCATCCAACGTCAATGATGAAGGATACGGCCTCATCATGATCCTCTGGCAATCAAAACGTTTTTCGTCAATTCCGTGCACACAGAGCAACATGACACAAACCACAACATCGAAATCGCAAATTTTCAGGGACCTCCCCAAAAGCGTTATATCGAGCTTAGTTTTGTTAAAGCAGCACGTTCACTGTATAGCACACGTTTGAATTAATGAATTAATCACTTTTTAGCTTTGATAGATATAGGCAGCATTTCTTCTTCTCGCTCATGTCTCTTGTCTGTTTCAGAACAGCATGCAATAATATTCCCTACCGTTTTGTCGACATGACCGAATTATAGTGATGTTAACGAAGCATTAAAATTTAGCCTTGTAAGTTTCATTACAAAAACACGGCCAACGTCAACATCTAGTTCATTCACATATTTTAAGACAAAAAGGCACTCCCCTCTTCACCAAAGCTCACATAAAGACAGTCGCCTTAAACCTTGAATGCTGTTATGTATGTTATTACAACGGGACAAAATTATTACTTTCTCCACATATTCCTTCCCCAAGTATTTCTCCAAACTCTCCAAACTCTCCCTCCTGCCATACCCAATCGCAATCTTCACAGCTTCTTCCAAATCGACCATCTCCTTCTCCACCAAAAACTCAACAAAATCGACGCGTCCCGACGCGTCCCTCCCCACCGCCCCCTTTAACACATCTTCCGACCATTACATTCCTTTCTCATACAAAACTGTCAGAATCCCTAAATGCCCTCTCATTGCCGCCCTATTCAATCGCCTGCGTCGTCCACCTCTCCCGCTGATGATCAATCAGAAACCCCACAACACCAAGTCTTCCAAAATCAGCCGCGCAGAGTTCATCGCTTTCACCGTGCATCCTTCGCGTCAATGAACATGGTACTTCACCACCTCCAAAATCCACACAACGCCGCTTGATCCATTGCAGCAGTCATATAACCTTCCCTTCGATGCTCATGCAAGAACTGTACAACCCCCGAATGCCCCCTCCAAGCCGCCTAATAATTGATCCATTGCTTGCATCGTGAATCCTTCATCGCGATTCCAATGAAGTTAATCCACAACATATAACCATCCATGCTTGTCCGCAGCTGTCATGGCAGTTGTCGTACACGCCCGTCCCCGTGTATGAAGGTCCCTAAAAACCCATTCTTGGCCGCTCGTCCATCGCATTGGTTGTGCAACCTCCTGACGACCTGGGTATGCAAGAACTGACGACCTCAAGATGACCTGCACGAGCGGGGGGTGTGTGGAGAAATTTGTTGACGTCAAGATGACCGTAGTGCGATGCCTTGTCAATCGCGTCAGTTGTTCACCCCTCGTGCTGGTTGGAATGGAGGAATTTAACAACGTCCAAACATCCTGCAGATGCGGGCATGTCGATTGGTGCAACCATAATCTGCATCATGTAGCTGCCTTTTAATCTCGAAATGTCCCTTAGAGGCTGCACCATCCATGGCAGCGTTCGTGCAGCCACCGCGAGGGACGTGAATGAATTTGATGACTTCAAGATGATTGTTGATTGCAGTCATATCCATTGAGCGTGTGGTGCAGCCTTCGTCGTGGTTAAAGCGGAGAAACTTGACAACGTCAAGTCAACCCAGCGCTGCCGCAATATCCATGGCATCTACAGAGAAATGGCATCTATAGTTATGTAAGGTTCGGATAATGTTTAGCCCCCGCGGTATCCCGCAAAGGAATTAACGTGAGCGTGGACACTGGATGGGAAGAATTGCACCACAAATGCAATGAAGGATATGGTGATGTCTGTAGCTGCGAGGTGTGGGTTGATGGGAAGAGGGAGGGAGATGAGGTTGCAAGATCGAAAAAGGCAAAAAAAGTTCGGGCCCAACCGGGAATTGAACCCGGGACCTCACCCACCCTAAGGGTGAATCATACTACTAGACCATTGGGCCGATTTTTTGTTATACAAGAATTTCTGGTTAATTGTCATTATATACCTAACATTTATTGTAGAAATTGATGAATCTGATTGGTTGAAATTTCTTTTTCGTTGAAGCTTGCTGCTGTTTTCTTCGGAGCCGTGGTCGAGAGTTGTAAATCATTGAGAAGTGGTTAAAGGCGTAAATTTACTATGAATCAAGTACTTTTAGGTTTCTTATTAACGTATATCAACTCCAACTGCATTGATAATCATCAAACGCAAAACCCGTACACTTATTTGAACATTGTAGGAGACGAGAGAGATTTATTTTGATAGATTTATTCATACTTAGTTCGTACATCTCGAGGCATTCCCGTTGCAGATTTTATACGAGGTGGATACTTAAAGTCTACGGACTATGGATAGGAGTAGGTAGGTGCCTTTGACATGAACTTGCGAAGTTAACGACAATTAAATCGACGTGCTTTTACTTGCTTAATGACCATGAAATGGAATATCGAATGATATTTTATGTTACGCCATGGACTGACCACTGCATTTAACTACAATGAACATCCCCGTCATCATTTTCACGCCTTCCCGAGTGTTGTGGCCTTCTTACCAGCCTGCCTACGCTTCAAAACTGCGGAAGTCACGTGACTAATAGGAATTGTCAGAATTGTCAATGAAAAGAGAAGAAAAAAAAAGAAGCCCTTTGCAAATGTGTATAAAAAGCGTCCCTCAACTCTCGTTTTTCTCATATTGATTCTCTCTTTCTTCCCATCATCTGTCTGGATCAACCGTCGACACGAGTTCAATGACACTCTTGAACGTCTCACCTTTTCAATAGCGTCGTGCCCTCCTGCCTTCTATGATCCTTCCTGTTCATACTTCCTTTCCTTCTATTACACATCACAAGCACCGATGCATGCAGCCCCTTGACAGGGCCGTTGGCGCCGAAGCACCTCTCTCAGTGGTGTATAGTTCTAGTCAACGCATCGAAGATCAACCCTCCCCATTTCACTCCCCCTTCTTTTTCCTCGTCATCAAGGTCGTCTTTGGTTGGCATCGCTTTATTTTTGGATAAAGTTGAACCCTGGAGTCGGGCTGGCTTGGAGAACGCTGGGGTGTTGGTGGGTGGAGAAGGAATCCAATATTCTATGGCGTTTGCTGTTAGTTCCTATGGGACAATGCGGCTTGGGCAAAACCATTGGATGGGCATTCCCTTTTTACTTTGTTCTTTCTCTTAATTCTTTTTGAGTTTTCAGGTAATGACGGGGATAATGCACAAAATTGTTTCATATCTACATGTTTAATAAATCGAATCGAACATAAAGTTGACATTAAACTTTCTCATCGAATCGGTGTTGTTCTTATTCGTAATTTAGCCATAGCAGAGCAACCCGTCATGCCTCAGGCGAAGTATACACAATGCCCGACAAATGACTAGTATATCGACCCATAACTTCCAGCACCTTGCAATCCCTTCCCGTTCGCTTCGACGGGTGATTGCTCCTTCGAAGCGTTGAAAGCCGCAACACCAACCTTTCGAATCTTGAGTACATCCATAACCGCCTTACGAAACACTCCAAAGTTGAAATCAATCAGCCCCTTCTTCTCAAAGTTATCCTCGCGAATGAGGCAAACAAGAGAAAGATTTCTGAAAAGTAAAATAAAAATGTGAGATAGATGGATTAAATCAAAATGAATAAATATCGAAAAAGTAAAAGGAGACTCGCGAGCAACACATATGAGGGAAAAAATTACTTACTTATCAACCTGTCTTGTATACAACACCATCCCATTATTCAATTTAATCGACGTAAATGCATCTGGTCTTGTCTCCTCATTCGCAGCCCCCGCATCTCCCTTAAGCGTCCCATATATCATCGCAAAATCCATCACAACATCGATCATATCCGAACAAAGCTCATATGACTGAATATCAACGGGTGACGAGTCTGTCGCGATATAAATTTTGGAGAAAGTATCAAAAAGAAAGGCTTTTTCAATGCCAGAGTTCTGTGATAAAATGAGATTTTTGATGAAGCGGCAAATATCCCCTTACCGAACATAAGATGTTGAGAAGGTTTTCGAGGGTGGGGAGTTGAACAATGAGTTTTTGGATGACTTTTGAGAAGGCTTCAAAAATGGAGTGGTCGTAGATGGAGGTGAGGTAGAAGCTGATGTGGATGTCGTCAAGGCCTGCGTCGGCGAGATCGTCAGTGATGCGTTGATGTATTTCTCGTTGCGTTTCTAAATTAAGAAATGTTTACGTAAAGCATTAGATAAATACGCGGTTGACAAAAACATGGTTCATAATCAAGGTCACTAAAAACTAAGGATAACTGATTGTAATCAAGGTTCGCTGTTAATAGAGAGTAAAGATGAAAATAAAAGGTGTCTAGTCTAAAACCCAGATAAACTAAACAAAGATCACTATAACTGAAAAAATACCATACTAAACACGACAAACTCACCAATCTTATGATCATCGCTCAACCCATCCACCTTATGTATCAACACATCAAACGAAATCGCCGGATTAATCTCATGCGCAAACGTCACCGTCGCATGCAGTCTCTTGATAGCTTCAAAAATATCATCTTGAGCGTCCACAATAAACACAACAGCACCGCATCGGCTGAACGTGGATGTAGCGTCAAAGGAGGGATCGTGTGGGTCAATGTGCCCGGGAAAGTCCCAGACCTGAAAATCGAGGAAGGAGCTGACCAATTTAAAAAGAAACGATTAAGATAAAAATTCTGAGGTTAAAGGTTTAAGTTTGAGAGTCGTGTTTACATAACATCGTCTTTCCCGACTCGTGTTGTGGTTTCGAGGAAGAGGGTATCGTTCGGGGACATTTTTTTGAAGACGACGTTTTGAATGCTTGATTTGCCGCATCTGTTGGTCATAAAACACAAAAAGCATCACTGATCCATAGGTTTAAAGGTATACACGCAAATAAAGTAAATCATGCCCATGAATGCGTAAAGGAAGACGTACCTCCGTAATCCCATCAACAGAAGGATGGGTTGTGTGTAATCTGAATTTTGGCTGAACAATGAAAGCGAAATGAATTGATAAGACGATTTATACATTCTTTGTGATGAAGCTAGAATGTGCTAAGTGCTATGCTCACCTTCCTGTGACGGCCATAATCGCTGGATGATGATGGATTTGAGAATGGCTTCGAGTACGTGACACAAAGTATAATTACTTGGGACTGGCCATGAAGCAAGAGTTGTCGCGACCACTTCCTCGCGATAACAAGTCGATACTTTCCACTAAAACATTGTTTTCTGCTTGACGCGGAGCAAACGTAAACCACTAAAACATTTGGAAACAATCAAGAGGTGGGTGATAATTTACATTCGTCACTTAGCAAAAAAGGGAGACCCAAAATAGCAAAACAAAGCCTGAAAGCGCAAACAAAAATAAAGGCGATATGAAGACTGAAGCAATTCAAGAGACGACGACCAGTAAAAGAAGAAAAAACCACTAGCAATATCAATCAATCCATGAAGCAAAGAAAACACAATAGGAAAGCCATAAGGAACAACTAATGTACTTCCAGGTAGAGAGTAGTAGTAGAAAGAAAAGAGAGGAGATTTGTGAAAAGCATAACGAAAAACATTAAAGCAATAAAGAATACATCAGAAAGAGGAGAAGGATGTGGAAATCACAAAGTAGAAAAAGACATAAGACAAGACCGGGCTTAAAACTAAAAGCCCCAAACTAATAAAATATGATGGATAACACAAAAGGCAGAAAGACAAGAGGAGGAAGAAGAAGAAAAAATACGAGAGTCTCGTGCAAACAACACAAAAAGGGAAACAACAACAAAAAAGGAGTGAGAAAATAAGGAAGGAAGGCATGTCGAGGGACCTTTCACTGAGCATAAACTTGCTTCTGAGCTCCTCGCCACCCAGTCGCCTGAACATCAATTCGATCAAGCGACTCTTCTCTCTGCACAATATACGATTCGTTAAGCCTGTCGACAGGGTCCGCGTGGATGGGGTCATCATTACCTAAATGGTTCACTGTTCCAGGCGCGGGGGCAAGATAACCCGCGTTCGCTCCCATGCCGTAAGCCCCTGAAGCTACATCAAAAAGCGAGAAAAAGGGAAGAGATCGATGTTAGCTTTAGAGTGCGCTCTCTTTTACAGAAAAAATTGCAAAGCAGATGCAAGTGATAAATGAATACACCAACCTTTGGACTGAGGCTGAGCCTTGCCCCAGGACAAACGAACACGTGCTCCTCCTAGAAATAAGTCAGCATAAAAGTTCAAGCCAGAAACCAAAAAGGAATGACGAGAGAGTAACGAGAAAGTACCAATAATCGCGTTGTTCATCTGCTGAATCGCAATTTCGGCAGACTGGCGGTGAGCGAAGGTCACGAAGCCGCAGCCGCGTCCAGGCGGGATCTTGGTGTGCAAGATCTCACCGAACTGAAGAAAGTGTCTATAATTGAAAAAAAAAAAATTACGTTAGATAAATGGTATTAAAAAAAACGCAACTGAAAAGTAAAATTTATCCCATATTGTTAACTCACGCCTTCAAATCCTCGTCGGAAACGCTAGGGTTGAGGCCACCAATAAAAACAGTAGTGTTGCTGGGGTCAGTAAAAGGGTTGTAACCACCCTGAGCACCGTATCCCTGAATCTGCTGTTGTTGTTGCTGCTGTTGCTGCTGCTGTTGCTGCTGCTGCTGGTGGTGTTGTTGCATTCCTTGAGGAGGCATCCCTTGCATCGGCATGCCATAATATCCGCCCATCTGCTGAGGAACCATCCCCTGCATGCCCATTCCCTGCATTCCTTGCATTCCCATGCCCATGTTCATACCCTGCATGCCCATTCCCATTCCCATGCCACCGGGACCTCCAGCAGGTTTGTTCTTCGGCGTGGCGGAAGCAATGCGCATAGGCCTAGCACCACAGTACTGTCCATTCATCTCAGCCATAGCACGCTGCTGGTCCATCTCGTCAGAAAAGCGGACGAATCCATAACCGCGGGACATGCCCGTGGACGGGTCGGTGACAACCTTTGCGGCTTTAATAGAGCCGTAACGCGCTTGGAAAGTGTTCTATAAATTCAAATCAGCAATTTATAAACTCAAATGTTTTGAACTTACCAAAAGTAACATATCGTTGACTTCAGGGCTAAGATCTCCAACAAAACAAGAAAACTCCGGCCCGACCTGGTCCCTAGCATTCGAACAGAGAAGGATAAGGCTTCTTACTATAATAGAATGCTCCTACCTGCGGTCCACCATTCCACCTCCAGAAGCCCAGTTCAATTTGAAGATCTTGTTAGTTCCAGGGATAATAGATCCGTTGATGGAGGTAATTTGACGCAGGGCAGCTGCATGGCTAGGGAAGTCCACAAAGCAGTAACCAGCAGTCGCTCTAAGAAAAATCCGTCAATCAACCATCAACTCAAACGTCTTAGGTACCCAGTGACTTTGGTCCCTAATAGTCTTCACGTTAACACTCTCGCCGAGAGAATACCTATTCCCATATGAGAGACGAACAATTAGGATAGTCCTCCAACAAAGTAATTGCTCCACTCCAGAAAGCATCCAAAAAAAATACACACCAAAGCTGCCTGATGTAGTTCTCATCCATCCACTGCTCAAGCTCACCCATCCACAAAGTGGTCCTTCCATCTCCGCCAAAAGCCATTGTTTATCGTTCACCAAGGTTGAGGTTGTGTGTAGTGTTGTCCGAAACAGTTCCAAAACAGAAACAGAAAGCCGCGCCAAGCGAGACTAAGGAAGAAACAAAACAGTAACAGAAGAAAGCGGACAAATGATGACGGCCAGAGGACCAAAAAAGGAAAAACAGCGCAGAGGCCCCAGGGGGAAACGAAGAAGGAAAGGAAGACGGTCTCCGAAGAGGCAACTAGGGAACTAGGGGGAGTAAAATTTTTCGTCTTTCCCCTCGAAATCCCCCATTTCAATTTTGGGGAATTTTTATGTAATGATGGGATGATTCACAGACGGCGTCCACCACAAACCGCCATTGGAACATCAGACTACTGGCCAGTCAAGCATAGTTAGTTAGATATCACAGAGATTTGAAACTTCAACATTATCGCAATTCATGGATGTAGTAAGGCCTCTTTGATAGATTATGGGGGTTGTGCATTTGAGTACAGTAATAACAGTATACGACAACGAGATAAAAATCGGAGTGCTTACCATCTACTCTCCATACGCATGTGGAATATTGTCGAGCTTGTCGCTGCTGTTCTCTTCAGTTCTTTCATGATCAGCCGCAAATATGAACTGAGTTCATGCAAAACATACGTCTCTGTCCCATGCCTATCTGACTTGGGTTGTCCAGTCTATGTATTATCTCTGGCATCCGCGAGAACGTTTTATAATACATATCACTTAGGTCGCTTGCCTCCCGATATCCTTTAAAATCCCGTGCTACTCTGCGTTGAGCCTCGTTCTCCACAAGCTCTCCAAATCACTATCACCCAGATGATTTAAGGGTACCGCATCCCGAGACTCGCGCCATCAAAGCGCAGCTGCAAGGTAGCATCCACCGATCGCCATATATTGAGGCAGTGAATGAAGCATGGAAAGCGCGTTCAACAGTGTGATCCGCCACAAGCCACCAAGGCCTTGATGATCTTGACGTAACATTCTTGTTTTATAACAGCACCCCCTTGCTAAACACATAAAAATATTGGTCTTAAAAGAGGAACGAACGTTTTCGTGGTGAGTCAAGAGTAATGGTGCTTGGAATTTATGGATAAGAAAATGGCGCGCAATCTATGCGTTTATCGGAGACGGGTTTGATTGTTTCTTGGCCGGCTGGATAAAGCTCTCCCTGAAAAAACTCTGTCGACACAGAAGCAGAGTAATGCGAGAACAGGCCGAGCATGAGATTGCTTCAGAACGTAGTGCCGAGAGGGGAGAAAACGAGCATCGAGGTTGCTCCATACCAGTATGGGTCCAATGCAGAGGTCTTATCACTTATGCCACCCTTGCATAGATGATCTTGGTTCTTCTCATGACCACCGCTATCGCTTCCATCGTGGTTCCTCTTAGTATCATCTTTGTGGGGACATGACAGAAATCTTTAAACTCTCTTTCGACCACCGCGGTTCAGTTGGCGTAAGGCAAGCTTCGGACGGTATTGCCACGCGGCTGATGACCACGGCGGAAACTTTGGAGGATCTCGTAAACTCGGCTTATTTTTCAGAGGTACCGTTAGTGTAATCTTCGCTTGGCTTACACAAGTTCAGGACTTTATTCAAGTATCAGTGACGTGAAAGCGTCCCGTACTTTAATCCCAGATATAGCGAAAGTTTGCCTTTTTTTTTACAAATCAAACCAAAGGAAGCTCAATACTTATTCATCACCACAGGCTCTGAACTCGCAACCCTATATCAGCGGTATTGTGTGCTCTCAACCTGGAGAGTAAGCTGTGGAACCATTTGGCCCATACATCAACCGCACGAATGATCATTTGGTGGCTGCAACCGCGATCCTCGGAATGTTTGAAAAGACTACAACTGCATTTGTCATTGGTGCGCCGTATATATGCTGTGATAGTTTCCAACAAGAATAATAGATCCAACCACCAACGCGCCATTCAAATGGTGATGCTTGAACCATCGTCTTACACGGTAGTTCGGAACGAGACACTTGGTCCTGTTTTGGCAAACGCGGATGCCAATGTGGCGCGAAAGAATATGTTGTCAAGTAGTCCCTCGAAGGATCTTCATTTTGGTGAGAGAGTTTTATTGACTATAATGTTGACGATTCAGCTATGGGAAATAAGCGTGACTCGCAGCGGGTTGTATGACCAACACCCGGAGCGAGTAGCGGATAAACCCCACCACACCGGCTGCCAGGAGTTAAACCTGGGGCTGAAAGACACGGTGTAGTGTGTAACGAACAGAAGAAAATGAAAAAACAAACGAAAACGAAAATAAAGATATAATAATAATATATAACTTGAGTAGAAGACGGTGTGGTGAGCGCGGGTATAAGGAAAAGAGGAGGTGGAATGGAGGGGTGGATGGTGGGGAAACGATGAACTGAGGACTGCACCAAGGATGCAGTTGTGATGAAGGAAAATGGGCAATCTGCCCATATTCCCATCTCCGCCGACTTCAATGCTTCACAGTGTCCGAACTAGTCCGGACATTGTGTAACATTGAAGTCAGCCTGAAATCTTCAGTCATATATTCAGATAATGACTATAATGTTGACGATTCAGCTATGGGAAATAAGCGTGACTTTCAGTGGGTTGTATGACCAACACCAATGCTTAGAGAAATGAATAAAGGGAATGCTAGTCAGTGAAAGTCCCAATGCTTATCAGAGGGTTTGTGTTTATTGAGGGACAAAGTAGAGGGTACTAAAGAAAAGAAGGCCGGTAGGTCGGTGCGCCACTTGAGGAGAGCGCGTTGCCAAGTGACTTCAGCGATGCGGGCGTTGGGGGTGACGGCTTTGGCTAATTGGGAGTAACGTGCCGCGGTAGCAGGAGAACGCCAATGGCCTGCAGCCATTGCCGCTGGGATACCATCAGACGTGACGACCGCGGAGATAGCAGAAGCGACGCGGAGGCCGTGTAGAGTCTCGTTAATGTAGCAACGTTTCTCACGTAAAGCAGTTGCAAAGCGTTGCTGCATAACGGGGTACGAAATTGAAGAGTGTGGGTCATAGAGAACCGGGGTTATGGAAGGAAAGACATAACGGCCATCAAGGATGGGGAAACCCATAAGACGGGATTCTATAGCATATTCACGTAAAGCGTTAATAATGCAAGTAGCAGGGGTGGAGGCGGGGCGAATGATAATTCGTTCGACCATGCCGGCTTTGATAGTTTTGCCGGTGTACAAGGAGATGTGAATTCCATTGCCATCAGGAAGCCAGGTAATAGCGTTGGGGTCGAGGCGATCAATATCTGAGCCGCGGTAACCAGCCTCGGAAGTGAGGAGTCAGAAGGCAATGTTTTGCAAAGCGACGAGACGTGTGTAACGAAAAGAGCCGGGGGCAGCGCGAGTCTGGCGAGCCTGATGAGCAATGGTTGACCAATGTGAAAGTGCGACTGTGAGTTTTTCGGGAAAAACAGGAGTTGCTTGTACAGGGGTAAGGAGTGATGATTGACCCTCCCGCTGGAGGAAATCCAGATACGATTTAACCATGGTGGAATCAGCAGGGTTGCCGGATCGGGTGAGTGGGGACCAAGGGTCTGACCAGCCAGCCGCCTGGAGGCCCCGTTTTAAGTAAACTGATGTGGTTTTGTATGGAGGTGGGAGCAGCGCGAATGGGACAGAGTAATTTGGCGTGGGACTCAGAAAGTCTGTGGGGGCAACGTGTTGGCGACAAGCAAGAGGAAGGAAGGCAACGAATAAAAGTACGCTTTTGGGCGGAAGCAATACCCTTGTGAGGACAATCTATGTGGTGATACTGGGTATTGGCGGAGACGTCCTTCGAAATCAGGTAATCAACCACCAAGGAGGGATCGGCGGTAGTGAGGTCCACTGGTGGAATGAGGGAGGCGAGGAATGTAGAAAAGGCAGAAACAGCCTTATCTTTAAGAAGGACTTTTGGAAGTAGGGCAAGGGAAGAGGCAAAGGCTTCGCGTCGGGAAGTTAAATAATCGTGGTTAATTGACGGAGGGAATGACGCGACGGGAGTGACCACTTGCGCACCACATTGGGAGCAAAACAAGTACGTTGGTTGCATGGACGAGGCACAGCGGTGGCATGTGCGGAGAGGTGTGGAGGTCTAGAGGGGTAAATAAAATGGTGGTTAGGAAGGGTAAGGAAAGTTATGGAAGCGTAGAGGAATACGGAGAGCGCGAGAATGAATGTATTAAGAAGTTCAATTAAGCAACAACATGGAAAACAATAAAATCATAAGGTAATGGGAGGGTAGTGAGGGTCCGTGCGATGCGGCAGTAACCGCGGAGCATTAGTTCACCCTTAGAACTAACAGCCAGGAGGCTGTAGCGGCGGCAGCTAAAGGAGGGTACCAGGATTCAAAAAGTTTGGGAACAACAATGGTAAATGTCAGATGGAGGGATAAGAGATGATGAATAGTAGGTGTGAGCATACAAAAAGGTGGGAATACGTAAAGGTGTTCAGGCGGGAGGTCGGGGTTAGGGTGCCAAGCCAAAAAATTGGTACCGGCGGCACCGGGACACAGGTAGCGAGAAAGAAAGCGGTCAACTTTGCGAGAAACGGAGGTAGCCATGGCATCCATGGTGAAAGGTCCGTGGCGATCGTGTATGCGTTGGAAGGCAGCCGGGAGGAGAGCAAAGTCAGCAGAAGAGTCTTCACGTGAAATGGCATCGGCTTCAGTATTCTGGGTGCCAGGTATGTGATGGAACTGAGCTCGGATGCCTAAGGATTGGCATAAGGTAAAAATACGGCGGATTTGGAGGTTGATGGGGTTTGAGCGAGAAGATCCCTTAACGAGGGCCTTATAGAGACCTTCATTATCAACGCCAATATTCAACCAATCGCGAGAGGTAGGAGACAGCAAAGCGCGATTGAATTGAGGTGAGACGTAAATGTCCACAAAACAACGGTGAAGGTGTGGGGTGAAGGCGAGAAGGGAATTGTAGCATGCGACAGCTTCACGGAGGTTAATTGATGCACCCGCGGCGGCCAGGAGGTTTGTATCAAGATCGCCACCAGCCTGGAGGTCATGAGGGGAAGGCAGAAAAGTAGGTATGGCCGAAGACGTGGATGAGGTGGCGAGAGGAGCCGACTGGAAAAGGTGTCCACCCCAACGGGTGTTGCTGGCGTCAGTGCGGATCGTCAAGATACGGTGGGCAGATGTAGCCCAAAGGTAAGGTGAATTGCGACGGATGATGGAGGCCCATAAAGTTATTTCGTCTAAGATAGCCGGTGTGAGATGGAGCAGGAAACGAGGGGTTTTATGGAGGAGAAGCTGACGGCGTGCTGTGGAAATGGCAAGATACAGATTGCGGGTGAAGGAGAGGCCGCCAGGTGTGATTGTGGACAGGTGAGCACATTTACCGGCAAAACGCTCTAAAACGGACAAATGTACCATAGGCCGCGAGAGAATTGTATCAACAAGGTCAAGGAAAACGGTTTGTTTATCGGCGGGAACGGAGAAAGTGCGTTCGTAGAGGTTGACATTTAAACCAAGGAAACGAAAGAGAGGGTTTGCGGTAAAAATGGATTTCTTGATGGAGATAAAGTAACCAGTGAGGATACAGAGAAGACACCAAGCAGTAACGGCATCCGCGGAAGCACATGAGGGGGAGCAGGTGGCGGTAGTGCGAGGTGCGAGGGCGGCGTCATCAATCCATATGACGACCGGAATGTTCCAAGCGCGGATAAACCGCGTCAAGGCCGTAGCAAGGGTTTTGGGTAATGTACGGAGAGGGAGACCATCCAAATACTAAAACCGTGGCGACGAGGTAGTATGGAACACCATCTAAAACTGTGATGGTGCCAAAGTATTTGTAACTAGATGGGTGGAGAGGTATGTTGTTGAAACAACTAGCAATGTCGATGACGGCAGCACAATGAGAATCCCAATATGTTAACGAAAGAAGGCCTTCCATGGAGAACTTGGGGGGTTGCATCCAACAATTGAGAAGTGTGCAATCATCACATTTCCGTGGTTTTGTGGGTTCAATCAGAATGGGGGAAACCATATGGAGCGCCGAGGGGAAGCCGCGGAAACAGGGCCCAGAATGCGACGAGCCCCAGATGCGAGATCTTTCCGTGTCGAAGCTTCAACAAAGGCTGTGAAGTCAGAAGGAACAGGATAGGAAGGAGCGAGGCCGCGAGGAGGAGTATTGCTAGAGTAATTGATACCGCGGTGGGAACCCGTGAAAGGTATCATGAAGTCTTCCACACGAACTCCTTCCGTAACCCATTTGGATATAATTGCGGCCTCGGCCGGAGGAGAATATGCCAAGACTTCGGTCCACATTGAAAGAGTGGAAGCGTTAACGCAACCCGCAACAAAATGATCCGGGTCAGGGAAAGGTATTTGGGAAGGTGTTAGGTGGTGTGAGCCGTTCAGAACGTCATGGAGGAGGGACGTTAAGGTGGAGCGGGGAGGTGGGTGCGTTTTCGCACCGGAGAGGAAACACCAGCTGGATGGAGTGGGAAGCTGGTTGTTGAATAAAATGGTAGGGTAAATAAACGGATAGTTGGAGGACATCATTTATTGACTAAGATGTAAAGAACAAAAAATCGGTTGAAGGAAAAGAATTAAGTAGGGCATTTATTACGCACACAAAGGTCACTGGTAGGGCTTGCTTTTTGGCAAGGTTGGGAGCAGGTATGGCCGAAGTGGCCTTTGCCGTGGCAGTGGCCGCAAGTGTGTTCCTTACGAGGTTTACGAGTGGAGCCGGAGGAGGTCGGAGTAGAAGCAGAAATGAGGGGACGATCATAAGGTCGTGGGTTGGTGGTGTGGGGAGTAGGATGATCGGAACGACGCTGCGTCTTGAGGTGGGCTGTCATACGCACGGTCTCGCCAAGACGACGTTGAACGGCGGCGACTTTGGTAGTAATAAGGCTGGCATTGGTACTCGGCATGTACCAACCCAAAACGTCAAGAAGAGCAATGACTTCCAACTTGAAAGGAAGGAAGGAATCGTCAGGAAGACGGAAATAGTTGCCGGAACTAAGAGTTTCCCAGGCATCGATCTGGGCCGGCGAGAGACAACGGCATTCAACACCAATCTGGCGGATTTGGTTGAGGTGGTGGAACAAGGCTTCGCGACTGGAAGACCAAGCGGGGGAGCCAAGGTCGTGGCGGGTAAACATAGTAGCTTCGTTGCGGAAGAATCGCCAGGCGGAGACATAAATGGAGATGTCCTATGGAAAGGACAAAAAGAGAAAGGAGGGGAAAATTAGGAAAGTGTATGAAAGAAAAGGAGGATAGCAATCCAATGGTCGAGGACGGTAGTCCACAAGAGGAGGGACGACGGTTGTCGAGGGTTTTTTTGGAAGACGGTCGTCCTCAGAAGGGTGGAAGGTGGGAGGACGGTTGTCCGAAAAGGAAAAGGGGAGGACAGCAGTCCAATGGGTAGGCAGCTGCCCACGTGTGGTCAATTATGGACAAAGAATAATATGCAACGCAAGGAAAACAGCGGATGAACGAAAAGAGTGCAACGGAAAAGAGGGTTTGCTACCGTCATCCCGTGGAATGGTGGAAAAGCGTGCCCTGGGTTCAAAGACCCATTGGAAGAAAGAGTTTGAAAGAAAAGAAGATAAAACGACAGGACTTACAGGAAGAAGAGGGTCGTCAAGCCTGTCAGCATCGACAAGAAACTGACCGAGATCCAAGGCAGTTGAAGGGGCGGGATGCAAAGGAGGTCGGGTGGTACCGGTGCGTAAAGCGACAGTAAGTTGTGCCGCAGTCAGTCGATGCTGATTTTCAAGGAAGTCAATTCGGGCTTGAAGCTGGCGACGGACTTCTTCTTCGCCATTATCGCCAGGGCCAGCGTGAAGAACAATGGCGTTCGCAGGGTTAGCGATATGGGGATTGGCGTTTCCAACGTTGTCAAGGTTAGCAGCATTGGCATCTCCATTGGCATTGCCATTATCAATGTTGTTAACGTTATTAGCGGCATTTCCGCCATCACCTTGGGCACCATTACCCTGACCACCATCGTTCTGCGCATGTGGACCACCGAAGGCGACCAACAGCGTGTTAGGGTCCATAGCAGGACGGGGGTCGATAGCGGAAAGGTAAGCCATAACATTAGGCAACAAGGTTAAGAGAGAGTTCGGGAGGGGGGGTACCATTCCCAAAGCCAACGCGACGGTGCGGAGATTGCGGTATTGAAAAGCACTCATAAGAGTGCCGTCGTAAGTGGTGGTGTTAGGGTCGAGGGGGGGTAGGGCAGCAGCCATTTGAGGAGCAAGCGAGCGAAGAGTCCGAAAGAAACGATGAACTGAGGACTGCACCAAGGATGCAGTTGTGATGAAGGAAAATGGGCAATCTGCCCATATTCCCATCTCCGCCGACTTCAATGCTTCACAGTGTCCGAACTAGTCCGGACATTGTGTAACATTGAAGTCAGCCTGAAATCTTCAGTCATATATTCAGATAATTCTAGTAGGAGCGACATAAATTTCTTGTTCTTGTGTTTTCCATTCACATAGATATCTCCTACATCCCATGTCAAGTTTCAAACTTTTGGCTTAAGTTTTCTTACTTATTATTACCCTTTCAAATCCCTACCGTGAAACTAAAGTTTTTTTTTAATTTTTAGAGATGTCCTACTACAAAAACTTTTGGAGGACCTTATCAAACACTGGCACCTCTACCCCCGACTTTGCATGCAGCGTTGGTTCCATCATCGACTCCAGCATTACCCCCTTCCTCGACTCCATCCGCGTGACCGACAACACCATCCTCATAGACGACGCCAACCTCCTCCTCTCAACAAACCGCCAGGACCCCATCTCCATCAACCAAACCCGCGTCACGCCAGATAATTCCCCGAACGCTGAAGTATCCAAAGTCGAAAAAGGGATCATGTATCTTTATGGAAGCTTTTGGGGGATTCCAAAAGGGAATGAGACGGAAGTGAGGCAAGTGAGGTTGGGGTATGGTGCGAATTGGTTTGTTAATACAGTAGCGTTTTCAGTGAAGGGACTAAATTTGTGATAGCAGTAGGATTTCCTCGTTCTTATATGTTCTCAAGCGTTGATCAAGGTATGTACTCTTTTTTTTTTTTTTTACAAAAAAATTCAATGTTTTTTTTGGCTAACGCGTGGGTAAAATTAAAGCTGGATGGACCGGCCAGCAGGGTGGCGGTCGTCGGTGTCCTTCTCACAGGCCTCATGACCTAGCTATTCCTTCGGCCCCTTCAGTGAATGGCGAAAAGCATGGGCGAGCTCACGAAATTTGAGCTCGCGTCTGACACGATGGTGGTGGCGTTTGCGAAGGCGATAAAAAAGAACAGGGCATTGATGAGTCATGGAGGTGGATCTTCATGGTAGCCTTATGCAAGCACGACGAGATTATATGGTTGTTAAACGTAAGAATGGGCGACTTGAGGTGCAGTGTCTATTGCTAGCATTTACAGCTACGAAAGTTACCAATATATAGATAATTATTTTTTTTAACCAAAAAAAAAAAAGGGAGGAAGGGTAACAAAAAAACCTTTCAAAAATATTCACGGCGCTGTTCACGACAGGTGGAATAGAACGGAAAGTTGATGTGTTAAATAAATGAGATGTAAGAGTTGTAGATTTAATAGCACTCCGCACCCATACAAAACCAAAAATAGAATAAAAAAGGAATACCAAATTCATCAAACAATGATATGAGTTTTATTCCCTCAACTGGGCAAAAAAATGTGCATGAACCGAGAAACAAAGGCATGAGGATCAAAAACAAAACAAAACAGAATAAGCAAAGGCGCCATAAAAAGCGAAACTGTGACAGAAAAAAACAAAATTCACATTCAAGTCATGTCCTGCAACGTAATCCCGTTATTCAAATCATCCCCTCTCCTATTCGCAAGCACATCCCCATTCCCTAACCTAAAAAACCGTCTATCCGAACCACTCTTACGTCCTTTCAAAAACAAGAACGCAACCACAACTCCCGCAGCCACAGCCAAAACACCGGCAATGATGAACACGATCCCAACGGGTGTAAGCGTGCTTCCTGAAGACGAGGCACCGGAACCTTTAAACTCGGTGGAAGAAGCAGATGGGGTTGATGGGGATGTGGGAGATCCAAGGGTGAGACGGCGAAGGACAGGTTCGAATTTCCAGTCAGAGTTGCAGTAGACTCCGTCAAGGTATGGGGTCCAAGCGCGGTTTACAGGACAGGTTCGAGGAGGGACGCCAGGAGCTGATAAAAAAAGTTAGAATGGTGCTTGTAAAGATGGGGTGTTACCATTGTTGAGAGCTTCAAACCAGTATGGACGGTAAGCGCGGTTAAAGCTCGGGTCCATAATGTAAATGAGTTCTATCGATAATTTATAGATAATTAGTATATTGCACATGAGGAAAGGAGACATGCGATTCTTATATAAACTCACCAGCTAAAAGAAGATCCGGCTGAGCGTAACGTGCTTGATCGTAATCTATTCAATAACGACAAAGCCATTAAACACCTTATCACCCAGAATCCACCTTCAATTCCTAAATTTACTAACCTACAACTCCAGAGCTATTATGCCTCTGCAAGTCATACCTAAACACCTTTGAATTCGTATTATCCAAAAACGGATACACCCCCTGCTGCGCATCAGGCAACCCATAATTCTTCAAAAACGTCTTCATATCATACGCATCATTCTCCGGATTCGAAAAATCAAACACGACGTCCACTGTCTTTGCAAGATCCTTCCACGTCGCCAATGGAGCTGACGAGGTGGGCAAAACTGAGAAATTCGCACCAGCCGCCAATCCAAGACCTATCCAATCCATCTCATCAACCACTCGCTCCACGACCCCGTTGTTAGCTTGGTAGGCACCGATGACAGGGTATTTGTCGGGTGTGACTCTGGTTCGGTAGGCAGATGTTGCGGATGTAATGCATTGGAACGTGTTGTCCATTTTCGTAAATTCCGTCTGAGCGTTACGCATACCGTCAGGACCAAAGAAAAGGCCAAAGAACTTAATCCATTCGCCTATAGCGAGAGGATTGGCTTCTCTTGTAAAGGCGTTGGTGAGAGAGGAGTTGAAAGAGTAAAAGCCAGCGGGAACGGTTTGAGCATTCGAAGGAAGGGTGAGACAGGAATCAGAGTTGACGAGACGTTCGGAGGAAGCGATGAGAGGTCCCATGCCGATGCGCTGGATAAAGGTGAGGACACCTGAGCCGGCAATTTGTGCGCCTGTAATGGGGATGCGGATAGGGATTCTGTTGTTGACTGTTGGAGGAGTGGGAAGGTTGCACATGTAGAGAAAGAGTGATAATCCAGCTGTGGGAGCGTCGACGGAGATGGTGTTGGTTCCGATTTGGTAAGAGAAGCCTTTTGCATACTTCAATTCTGTAATAATAAAAGAGGAATAAGATGGTGTTTAATGTTCTGTCGAATGACTCACCTGAAGAGAATCCCTCAAAGTAGTTTGTTCCATTGTTGGTGAATGCGCAAGAGTCTTGTGCTGATGCACTTATAAAGCTCTGCGTCAGGATGAGGCCGATGGTGACGGCAGACCCACAGCATGTTTTGCTGCTTTTTGAGGTGATGAGACGACAACTTTTGGGTGACCTCCTTATTTTTTTAAGAAAAGCCCAAACACCGCAACCCCCTTGTCCATAATTATTTATGTATCCCTTAAAAAGTAGTAAGGTTGTGACAGCAAATCGCTTGAGATGATATGGATTGAACGGCTTATGCAAACGATCGCTAACATTGTACCTTTATCAGACATGATTAAATATTTAACATAGTAAAAGCATTGACGATAGAAAAAAAAGGAAATGATCGTCGACGAATGATGCTGATCCATTCGACGGCCTCATTCAGAGATGATGGGTCTCAACTGGTGCTGAAAGTTCGCGCAATTGCAATGAGCCCACCTGCCACCAGCCTCTTCCGATTTTTGGTGGCAAAGTGCGGAGTTTGAGCGAAAAAAATTATTTAAAATATTGAAAGTTCAAAAAAACCAACAAGCTTCCTTTCTCTCCCTCTCTCCAGCACCAGCAAACAATCTTCCCAACATGTCCACCACCTTTAGAGATCCCCTTCCTCCCATCGCATCCACCTCAACAGCAGAAGAAAAGCAACCCCGTTTGATCAACTCCCCACAGGCAACCCCCGTCCGATCATCCGTTCCTTCATCACTCTTCGCATCTCAAACACCCACAAGTCTCCTACTCTCTCAAAGCATGACCAACAGTATGTCGCTCACATCATCTCCAGACATGCTTGGGACCATCTTCCATCCATCTCGTGAGATCAAAACACCCGGAAGAAGAAGACCTGTCCATATCGTCACAGACCCCCAAGACTCACCTTTCAGAGTCCCCTCCCAATCCTCAGAGAACGATGCCATCACCTTTAATCAACCCCTTGAAATGCCTTACCACAAATACCATACTTACCGCGATGTCAAATCTCCCGTGACAAAGCAACGCATCCCCATCGACACTCAAGACTCCCCTTTCCGCGACCCCGCTCGTCGCGATACCGCCCAAACCCCGACTCGGGACTCCATCACTACTAAATTCAGCGCATTGTTCAACGACACACAACGACCCTCCTCTCTCCCTCTTCCCATATCATCAGCAAAGCGTGCCCTTTTCAGACCTACATCCAAAATCTGGGAAGACCCCGACGTTGAGAAAAACTACATCATACCAGGTCCCCCTACCGGTCCCGTTCATATCAGCCCTCAACAAGTCAACGCAAGCGAGGAAAACCTAGGCCCGTCCGTGGCTCTTCAAACCAGAAAACCCCTGCAAAACCGTCCCCGCCGACACCTGGGGGAGGTTCCAGTGGACTTTTTTGAGGAGTATAAGTTGATTTTGAAGGAGGAAGGCAAGTGTGGTGGCAAGGCGGTGGAGGGGTCGACTTCAACGTCGGTGGAGTTGACGCCGAATTCGCAGATGGTGGAGAGGACACCGACAAAGAGGTCAAAGCTTAACCCTGTGCAGGAGAGGTTGGTGGATAATCAAAGGAGGGCGGATGCAGTGAGGAAAGGGGGACCGGCGTCTTTACGGTTATTTGGGTCGACAAAGAGTGCGAGGAATCCTGGTGTGAGCCCTGGGGGAAGTTCTTTGAAGAATTAGTGATGGCCATTTGTGGGGTTTTCCTCATTGTATATTTTGTTTTAGTATTTTATTTTATTGAGATTGGAATATTCTTTTTTGAGAATTCTTTTGGCATCGGATCTTTTGAACGTGAATGTTTCCCTTTTCGTACGTAGGTCGATGTGTTAACTTTTTGTTGTGTAGTTTCGAGTGTACATGTTCAACCTAAGATTATTCTTTGACATTAGAAAAACCAAAAGGAAGGAAAGTAAGACATGTTTTATGCATGTTTTTTAAAGAATGAGATTTGAATGACTTTGAAATAAGAAAAGAAGAGCGTGTTTTTGTTAATATATTTTTTTTTAATGTGATCACCGTTTTTAACCCAAATAATATAAATAATACTTAGAAAAACACCTGCAAGAGGTTTAGACCATCTATGTAAGATATTTAATGTTCATATCCAGAATATTCACGCTCTTCATCTTCTGTTTCTTTTCGTGGTCGAGTGTGTTATGGTTGGACTTCGAACAACCGAAAAAAAAAAAGTCGCAAAATTGTCAGTTCAATAACGATGGTCAAGAAGACATCCCAACCAAAGGCATCGCATCAAAGCCAAGAAAGTCAGACCCAAAGCATCCCACATTCGCATTCCGTAAGCATTCCATAACCTACTCCTTCTATTCCGTCCTTTACATGCAATGCAATTCTAACTTTTTGGTTACCTCTAATATTTGACAATACTTCGCTTGCAGAAGGACACCAACGCCATCGCACCGTAAGATGAAACCACCGAACTAAACCAATGTACTCACTCTTATGATTCGCCAGTGATTCCCCGCCTCCAAAAGGCTACCTCCCCGACCCCATCGACGAAGACTCTGAAAACCCCTTCACCTTCCAATCTCTCACCGAACCCTCCAAACAACTCTGGCTCTTCCGTGTTCCCCGCAACGTAACCTCCACCCCAAATACATCCTTCTAACCTACATTAGTTCCCATAGAAACCCTCTCAGGACTCTCCATCCCGCTTGACATTGATGGAAAGGAGAACCCGGTGGTGAAGGTCACGGATGTGGAGTTGGGACCGTAGCGTTAAAGGAAAGGGAAGTGCGGGGGCGTTGATGGCGTATGGGGTTTATGGGTGGATACGATGACGGATGCAGCAGAGTTGGGGAGATGGAGGAGTTGAGGTGTTTATTGCCAAGATGCGGATGAGAATGGGTTTAGATGTGGTAATGCTGATTATCCATTTTCTTGACGCTTTTATCGTTTTTTAGCGTATTTATGTTTCTCATCATTTGGTTTGTTTTCTATTTATATTTTTGGTAGCATCACGAAAAGTGGATCGATACTTTAACGTGATGCCTCTTGTGGATGTACCCACGTCAGAACAATTGTCGCAAGCTGGGGAAGTCGTGCGGTCCGCGAAATACGTTCCTCGGGTGCATCCTCCCAACATGAAGGTACAATATGAACCGTTTGGAAGCAATACAGGTATAGTGGCCATTTATTTGTACTAATTTCAGCATACCAATTCTAACCTTGTTTTTCTCGTGATCAGAAGGAACGCCGTTAGAAAAATCATTGAGCCGCTACACCACCACTTCCGAATCTGCTGCACAACCCAAAAAGCGAAAACCCGAAGAATTTATAAAAGAATCCCCGAAAAAGAAGAAGAAGCAAAAGGAATAAATGTCAAGCTAGATAGACAGTGTTTATGTTTATACTCTTTTTTTTTTTTTTTTTTTGTAGACTAAGACTGACACGTAATGTGTATGTCTGACCAAACATGAGGGATTGCGGATCATCATCCTCATCTTTCGCAAACCTCCCCAACCTTGCTTGCTTCTTTTTCTCATACTCCTTATCATCCGTCGGGAATTCGGAGCGACAGCTTGGACATGAGTTATGCTGTATATACTCATTCGAGGGATAGGTCATTAAAAAGGGATTAGGGACAGACATTGATTCTGTTTACGCTCGTTTTCAAAGACAATGACACGTCTTTTTTATGCCTAACCATACATGAGAGATTGCGGATCATCATCCTCATCATTCGCAAACCTCCCCAACTTTGCTTTCCTCTTCTTCTCATACTCCTTATCATCCGTCGGGAATTCAGAGCGACAACTTGGACATGAGTTATGCTGTTTATACATGTTAAACGTAAAAGAGTGTTTGATTTTTTTACCAGATTCAACCAGTGGGTTATGCATTCTTTGGTAGAGATGGGAGCAGGGGGTTTGACGGGGATAGTCGGATGGGGTGAAGGGTTCGACGCAGATGGGACAGACGTCGCCTAGGGGTTGGTTAGGTGGTGGATTGGGGGGGGGGGGGGGTTACCGAGAGATGAGGGAGGGCCTTTTGGGAGATTCCGGACAAAGAATTTTGAGGCAGGTGGGATTCTAGCGTCACTAAAGAATTCTGTTAAAAGCCATATATGGAGTAGAGGAATGTCCTGTTGAACATTGTGTGAAGGAGAGGAAGAGGAAGACACACGTTGAATCGGCCTCTTGGACGAGTTGCGAGATCATGTTTTCCAACACTCGTTGTTGACTGGGATCTGTGGCGTTGCGGTCACGGATGGATGAGAGGTGATTTGCGAATGAGAGGAAGGATTGACGGTCTATGGAGGTGGGGGAGGGTTGATGGGTTGGGAGGGACATGAAGTCGTCGAGGTTTGGGTTGGAGGTGGCATGACGACGGGTGGAAAGTTCTTTGCGTTCGTCGAGGTTGTGTTCGTCTGTGAGGAAGGGTTGATGAGCGATTATCTGGTGTAATGGAGAAGGATCGATCATGGTGTAGTGTGGGAAGTGTATGCGTATCGAGAGAGTATTCGTTCTACTCACCAAAGTATGAAGCCATGCTGCACGATCCCGTCAAGAAACAAAGATGGTTACGCAATGAGTGGACACGCAATTCAATTTATTTATTATAAATCTATGCTGACAATTCCTTGAATAGGTAAACAAACATTACTTATCGCCTTGACCTTGACGCCCTCGACGCTCTCTTCTCAAGAATCCTCAACTCCCCTTCAATGAATTCAACCACATCCTGATGTCCCTCCCTCCTAGCAAGCATTAAAGGGGTATGCCCTCGATGATCCTTGACCCCAACCGCACATCGATGTTCTCTCACAAGATACCTACAAATCATAAACACACCACAAAAAAAACAACAACGCCTACCACACAACATCCCCCCTCCCCATCCCGCCGCCCAATGCAACACCCCCCTCCCAAAAACCACATCCGGCACCAAAACCGCCGCCTCCGAAACCATCATCGCCCTCATCCATCCCTCTTCGCTCCGAACCCCACCTCCCCAAAACATCCTCACAGCAGCCCCAACATTCTGCGGAGCCTCGGTCTTTGCGTTGCAAGGATGTTCGAGGAGTGTTTTAATGATGCTGAGGGACGCGCCGCGGAGAAGAGCGAGGAGGAGTGGGTGTAGCCTTCTCGGGTTCGCATGAGGAGGGGAGGGTGGAGGTGGAATTTGGTGTTGAGAGGGGTTGGGGAGATGGGAGTTTGGGTGGTGAGGATTGTATCGATGATTGGCTGGGTTTTTTGGTGGTGTTAGTCAACGGGAGGGGGGAACGGGGGGGTTGTTTTACCTGTATGATCTCGTCCGGATACTCTAAGCTTACTGCACGATGTAACGCCGTAACACCTCGCTCATCTTCAACAGACCACCACCACCACCACCAAGGAAATGGTTTCACATCATGAATGCTACTTTCCCTAATCTCCTCATCCTCTTTATCATCTCGAACTCTCATACACGGTGATGACAAGGGTGACGCCGTCAACGGTGTCGTAGTCAACCTCTGTCGTTTACTGAAATCAACCGCAACATACATTCCTGAACGTTTTCTTTGTAGAGTCTTGCGAGGGTTTGGGGGGGAGGAGGATTTTAAGAGAATCTAGGTCACCCATTTCAATAGCGAAATGAACAGGAACAAGGGTTGACTTGACAAGCGTCACAAGGTTCCCATGTTCACCCGGAACAGGATTCGCGTAAAACAATTTATGCAACTCCCTCCTCATCACCGCATCATTGCCTCCATCTCCACACAAGCCGGCACCCCACACCCCACACATCCGCCTCAAACAACCCCACCAACGTTCTCAGCGCGTCCACGTTCCCGCTTTGTATCGCCATGGTCATTGCCGTCAACCCTGGTGTGCTTATTCCGCCTACCAGATTGCGTTCCGTCAGGACCTGGGTGACGAGTGGAATGGTGATGAGTTGACGGAGATGGGCGAGAGCACGGACAGAGGTGAAGGATTCGAGGAGGATGAGGTGGTGGATGGCGCTGAGGCCGGTTGCGTCGAGGGTGTGGAAGAGGCGGGGCCGTAGTGGGTGTAAAGGAGGTTGAGGGTTGAGAGGAAGATGTCGATGGAAGGGTGCGGGGTGAGAAGGATGGGAAGACGAGGTGGTTCTGGTGGGAAGGAGAAAGAAGGGACGGGGTGGAGTATGAAGGACCTCGAGTTGATCTTTAGGAGAAGGATCGAGTTGTTTTGCGTTGCCAGAGTTGTCGTAGAACCCATCATCATCTTGCGTCAAGGTTGGAAGAAGCAGATTTTGGAAATTGTGAATAGCCGCACCTTCCTCGGCCGTCATGACATCCTGCACAATGCTACTGGCCGCGGTGGATGTATCGGAATACTGAAACGCAAACGTTGACGCGTCCGACGTTTCATCGTCAAACAAAATTCTCTGCGTTGGATGAGCCAGCACACTCATAAAGGCATCTTGAGTGTACGGCGAAAAGTCTGGTGCAAACAAGGACGATGCAATGGAAGATTCGTGAAGTTTGAGTGAGTTTGTTGGTTTGCGTCAGCCCATTCTTGGAGGTTTGACCATGGGAGAGGTTGTTGCGATGGCCAGGTTTGTAAGAGATCTGCGTGGAGTTGTTGCACCATTAACGAGGACGAAGAGTCGGTGGTGTTTTCAAAGGAAAACGGGGGGATGGGAGAGTCCAGGTCCATCTCGACGTGAGTAAGTGTCGTGTGGATTGGTGCTGGTTCCCAGAAGGAAGGCATGGGGAGATTAGGGATGGTGGGGCGTATGGATTCGGAGGAGGAGGAGCAGGTGGTGGTAGGTGGGTCAAGCGGCCATGGGAACATTGGTTCTGTAATCATAGTTTGAGAGTAATGTTGTGAATGAAGGATGGTCTCTGCTCGCGGAGATAACACGTTACTCTAAAAGCAAGTATGGATGCTTTAACTTTTAGCTTTGATGATAACAAAAGCCCAAAGTGAATAAGAAAAAAGTCTTACCAACTACAGTATAAGCTCAGCGCACTAGTGTTGAAAAGCAAAAACCCCCTCATGAAAGCACAATCCGATGACCCCTTTATAACATGAACAAGCGCCAAGGGTTAAGAAGCACTAAAAAAATAACGGACAGTTGCCCAGCAGCTGATCAAAAGTGTTTATTAAAAAGGAGTGTGATAAATGAGGGAGACTCTTTTTTTCTTTCTTTTGTCTCTCTCTAAAGGATGGATGATACGGAGAATTTCACGGATATGATAAAATATAAATTGTACATTTAAGAGAACGCGTCTATATTTAATACAACAGGGAAGGGGGAGGGGTCTTTTTTAAAGAAAATCAAACCCTAATATATATATATATATATATATAGATTGTTTATGAAATAATAAATAAAAAGAGAATAAACCCTTTGAAAGAGGAGGGACAGCAAGCAGTAGCAAAGCACTATATAGGATGAATATAATATATTTATACATATATAGAAAACAGATAAATATGATGGTGGGATAAGGATGATAATAATAAGAAAGTTGTGTGTGTGTGTGTGTGAAGTGTTTATTATTTATATAGGGTAATTGGAATAAACAGATAAATACTCCAATTATGAAAGGATCAACACTATATATATATATTATTTAATTAATTAATTAATTTTATTTAATCTATTAATAAATACTAATGCTTTCCATAATTCATATTACAAGAATGAAATATAAGATATTTTCTTTTGTTCCCATGTGTGTGTGTATTATATACATTCTCTTATATAAATACTTGTATATGTATATGTATATTTAATCATTCATTCAAATAAATACTCTGTCGTCACTATAATATTTATTACTATTTACTACTACCAATACATGTCATATCACAACATCTCCCTTTTACTTTGTTTGCTTTGCAGTTATATATATTTATACATATACATTATTATTAGGTTTATCTATCTCTACATAATGAATACTTACATATTAATAACAAAGTAAATCTTATTTATACCATACAGCATACATATAATATAGTAAGATATATTATATTAATATTTCGATCAATAATTATATAATATCATATGCAAACGTCATGCACATGTTGTGACAACATTAATGGATGTGTAACATGTGTGTAACATTAAGCTTTCTATTCAGTATCATCAGCCTACCTGTCGAGTCTCTCTTGTGGACTACTCCTACTCATCCCACACTACACCCAACAACCACATACCTTCCTTCATATATAGATTAAACTATTTATTGCGATCATTAGATAGATAGAGAGAGAGATAGATAGATTATTCACATGGAAAAGATGGATTCATCACACTCACCATCATCATCACCATCACCATCATCACCTTCACATTCCTCTCACTCTGCAAATGTAACCACAGAGGATGATCCTGCTGGATGGCGATACCGTCCCATCTCCATTCAAGCCTCACTTCTCTCTAACGCTGCAACATCAGGCGTCAACTCTTCCATCATGGTCAGCTCTGTGATGCGCAAAGCCCAAATAGATGTAAAGAACACTTCCATGTTTCTTTGATGATGCAGAGGAAGAGGCTGCAAGGTTAGAGTACTTGGCGTTATCGCCAGATGAGACGGGAGACATGTTGGAGTACCTGGATGAAGATGAGGAGGAGGAGCTGGCCTTGGACGATGGGAAAGAGTTTGATTATGAGAATGATGGTTGGGATCCTTTGCTTTATTTTTTTTTAACTATAAAATGATCTTGCTAATGTTATTCATGATCTTGCAGAGGCTTCCATTGCTATTTTGCAGTCACTGAGAAGGAGCAATTCCATTCAGCCGCAACGCCTGTCGAAGGTTTGGACGACTTTGATCGCAGCGTCACCCCGACTCCTCTTCAAAAACAACCCTTATCAACTCCAGACTCTCCACAGTCCCAGTCCACAGCAGTTTTGACCCCACCTTCAGTCCAACACCTCCCGCCTCTTCCCGAAGACTTTTCCGTCGAACCCGTTACATCAGCAGATGACTTTGAAACCCCGTCCGAAGAACCCGTAACCACCTCCATTCCCACAACCCCTGTGAACATCTCCCGCAACTCCACCATCTACCCCACACCCTCCCTCACACCGTCTCCCGCCGACACATTGGCAGCTCCCACGCCCGCTTCATCACCCATGCCAAACCTCCATATCCTGTTGGAAGGATCATTGCCGTTCCCCTCTGGCCGAAATGTCCCCAGTGAACGCGCAGGAACTCCGTTCAAAACTCGATGACCTTGTGGATCCTTCTGGTGAGAGCCCGATTAATTCATCGGCATCGTCGGCGGCTTCGTCACTGTCACCATCACCTGTACCGACAGATATGGCACCACCGAGTCCAGTGGGGGGGAACTCGAGTTATCGGAGGTTTGGGGGGCCAAAATTGGAGAGGACGCCGTTTAAAGTGCCCCCTGTTGCCGCAGTGAGTCCGAGGGTGAAGGTTGCGGGGATTGTGTGGCCGCCGCCGGGCAAGACGGATGTGCCTGTGAGGATGACTTTAAATGTGGAGCCTTTGGTGAAGACGATAAAGACAGAGGCACCGGCAGTGGAGGTTGAAAAGGATGGTACAGACATAGAGGATACGAGTCATAAAAAGGACGAGGAGGAGGTTTATGAGAAAGTGGAGACTTTGAAACAGGACGAGGAGGTGAACGACGACAAGGGTGAGGTGGATGCACCACCATCGTCATCTGCATCGGCATCAGAAGTAGCAGCAATGGTGGAGCAATCAATCAAGGAAGAGAAGGGTGAGCAGGAGCAGACCCAGAGGATGACATTGCCATCAGTGATGTAAATGGCGAAGTCGTGAGGGAAGGGACGAAGCAAGATGATTTTGACTCTCACTTTGACGGTTGGAAAGATCATGTCTTGTCAGGTGATACAGTACTACCTGAGGTCGTGCAAGCATCTCAGGGGAGCCCTTTTGTGGGTGATGATGAGGGATTTGGTGTCCATCATCGGGAAGTGCAGGAGAGTTTAACTGGTCTTGTCTCTCTCACCTCACACTCCAACTCACTCTCAACCTCGCTTGATCCTTCATCATCATCAACATCATCATCAATTCATCATTACGATCATCACCCCCACCTACTATCGTTACAACCATCCCAGCTCATTCGGAGCTATTGGATTCAATCCATCCTGTCACCACCACCACCACCACAACTCCATCTGCTAAACTGGACAACGACGGCATAGCCATCACAACCACCACCATTTCACTCTCTACTCTTCCACCGTCCCCTCTTTCAGAGGAAGGATCACCACCCATCGTCCCGCCTCCAAGGATCTCGTCAAAGGCATCACCGTCCGGCATTAGATCCATACAGGGATTCTCAGAGTCTTTGCCTCTACTTTCGAGCGTCCCCGATAAAGGCAAAGGACAGATTGAGACACTTTCCGTGCCTGAATCTACCACCATGAGTGCATCCGAGCAGAATTCAAACGCTGGAGGGGACCGGTCCCATGTCTCCACCTCCTTCCATGCCCCTCCCTCCCCCACCTCTATTCAAGAACCATCATCAAGCAAGCCCGCACCCGCCACGAATGCTTCCTTCCGTGACCTCGAAAACCTTCTCGACGAGCTCGACGCATCCATCAAAAGCTTTGAAGGACCAACCTTACCCCGTCAACCTAAACGAGACCGAATCTCCACCGCTTCCAACGTCTCCTCTCAATATCCTCCAGGGCCTCCCTCCCTCAAGAGAATGGGATCCAGATCAGCAACCGAGGTCACATCGTTTCCTGCCGGCGGACCCCCTACCATGCCGTTACCCCCAACCCCCGCTGAAGCTCAATCAGGCATGACAAAGGGTCGAGCCCCATCCGTCCAGTCGACGCATTCATCCTCAACAAAAGTGTCTGCGACCTCGGCTGCAAGGATCATTGCAACAGCGTACCAGCAACAAACAGCCGCCATGCAATCCAACTACCAAGAACCTTTTGATGCCTTCCCTGCACCCAGTTCCGTCGTTTCCCAAGATTACGGCTACATCCATCAACACCCCATGGATCCCACTGACATGATGATGCTTGACGCCCAACGCATGGCCTACGGCAACGCTTCCATGTTTGACCAACAAACCGCATCCATTGACGAAAACGGAAACAGCAACGTGGTCAACATGATGATGGCTGGAATCGCCTTCCAACAACAAGGTTACGTCGATCCTAGTTCATGGGATATATCAAATTCTATGGGTATGGGTGGGACACCGTTCATCGCTCGTTCCCTCTCCGCCCCAGCTCCAGGAACTCTTCCCTCCATGATCCCATCCCAACCCCTTCCCAAAGAACCTACCCCAACTCCACCCCCCGCCTCCAACCTCTCGCACGCAAAACCGCCTCTCCCTCCAATCCATGGACTCGTTCAACTCTTTTGAAAGCGGCAAGAAGAAGCGGACGGTCCCATCGAAAGCGCTGAAACTCATGGGTTTACCGAATGAGGCAGAGATGGCACGTCAGCAGGGCCCGAGTGTGAATCTGGGATTGACGAGTTTTTTGAAAAGTCGGATAACCCTATGTTGCAAGAGTTGGGACAGTTTATTTATTGTGGCGATTTTAAAAAGAAGAAAGAGAGGGGTTGGGAGGGTGGAAGAAGAGGTTTGGAGTTTTGGCGGATGGGATGCTTTATGTGTTTATGGTAATTACAATGGCTGACTTACATTTTTCGTCCTTTCTGTTGCTGTATTGAAATGTCTGACTAAATTTTTTTTAAAAAACAGCGCAACGAACCATACGAACGCCCCTCAGAAACCCTTCCCATAAACAGCCAAACCACCATCACCATCCCCAACGCCTCCAACACCATCCAAATCACCACCGCCCCGATCCCCTCCTGGACGCTTCTCTTGAATCCGTCGATGACTGAAAGCTTGGGAAAGGATGATCCGGACGCGTCAAAGGCTGTCAAGAAGAGTCCAAAGCTTTCGGCAAAGTATGGGAATATCCCGGCCAAGGCGGAGGCGTTGTTGGGGTTGGGTCGCCGGAGAAGAGCGTACGGAGGGAGGTGGTCAATGAGGACGATGATGATGAAGATATGGAGTTTGTGGAGACTAAGAGGACGTGCAAATGGAAGGGGGGAAAGTGGAGGTGGCTCCTGCTGCGGAACCTACGCCCTCCGCGATGAAGCTCAGGTACTTTTCCTGCCCTATTTTTGTTCTTGTCCTAACGTTTTTTGTATTAGACCCAACAACTCCAGCAACAACTCTACCAGCAAATCCAACTTATGCAACAGATCAACGCCACCAACGCCGCAATGGGAACCCTTGAATGGAACAACATGCAACTCGCAGCGTTAGGCGGTCAATCCACCTACCCCACCTACCCCACAACCCCAGATCCCAGCATCCGTTCCGGCGCCTCCCCAGGTCTCATGAACGCCCCAACGTATCTAATGCAACCGCAACAACCCCCCATCGATCCCCAACAACTCCTTCTCATGCAACAACTCCAGATGCAGATGCAAATGCCTCAACCTGCTCCACCGGCACCCATGGCAGCATCCCCCCCATTTCCCCACAACCCGCCCCCGTCCCACAACGTCCCCAACTCACAGGAACCGGACTCGCACGTCGACCCTCCGATGGAACCGAACTCATGCACATCATGCCCCCCAAAACATCTCGCACCATCAACATTGCACCACGCGCAAAACCCGGTCATTCCATCATCTCATCCGAATCTGGTCGTTCCACCCCTACATCCATCCGAGACTCCTCGGCGGGGTATTACTCGCCATCCCCCGTCGCTACACCCTCCGTCATGATGTCCAGATCACGATCCGCAGGTTCAACCTTGTATTCGTCACAGTATTCTCCCGTATCTCCACCCACACACCGGTTTCCGCAGGTCCTACACGGCAGCGAGACAGAGACCAGGACAACCCGGAAAACCTTACGGATGCCACCCCCATCCAACGGGTGGCCTCAACAACAACAACAGCATACCCAAACACATCCCTTGATCGAACGTCATCCTGATGTCGACCACATCAAGCGGGTATGGCCGTCCAAGACCCTCCGCGACGGTTTCAGGGAGACCGCAACAATCCTTCCCGTCGCAACCGCAGTCTCAGCAGAGATCGGCGTACCCTGCTTATGCGGGGTCATCGGTGTCGTCTACGGAACCAACACCATTTGGGATGCGGAGAGCCGCGAATGCGTCTATTGAGGGTGCGCTTTCGTTGTTGGATGATTTGGAGAGACGGAATGGGGGACCTCCCATGCCGAATCAGGGGTACCAGAATTAAGCACAGCCTGATATTTTATTTTTCCTTTTATTTTCCCATCTTGGTTTTTTTTCGCCTCGTATTTTTTTTCCCTTTTTTTCTTCGCGACATGCGGATTTCATGTCTTTGATATTTTGGGTTTCTCGTTTCTTTTGATTTTAATATCTGGCGTTTGTTGGATGGTATGGTTGGAGGATCATTGAATTTATCTATTTGAGAGTGGTTTTTTGCGTTATTGAAGACGCGGTTTGGGAGTTTAACGAATAAAATTAATTATGAAAAATGAAAGGTTTTGATCAACATTCCACTAATAAAATCAAAAAAAAAATTATAGATAGTGAAAGAGGCATGAGCGTTCCCGTCGAGTGCTCAATTTTTTGATTGCGTAATTAAAACGGTTAACGTAGGATCGCTGAACCAAGCCGTCCACATTACTGTAATGTTTTTTTGGTGAGAAACTGAAGGGAAGCAAGCACGTCACATCACTGCGATTTCTTCAATCATCCTCTTTCTTTGCAAAACACCCTCCACCCATTCCCCTTCATATTTCTTTTTCAGAATAGGTGACTGTAAAATCTAGGGTATCGAAAGGAAGTGGGTATCCTCGCGGTTCAAAACAGTGAGTCGATGGTACGAAGGATGTCTTTGCCAGCACAGCTCAACGATTTCAACCATAAGTCATGCATGGTGTTGATGATAAAGGAAGCATGGCTAATCCATGCAGGTACGTGAATTCGCTGAGTCCATGTTCTTCATTGCAGCGTTTTAGCTCCTTTGCTTTTTACAGATTTGAGGTAATCTTAAGCATGTGCGAGATGGACTGTAGATAAGGCTCCCGCTTTTTTTTAGATTGACACATTCACTTCTGAATGTTAGGGATGGAAAATGTCAAATAGGCGAACATGCGTTGTTTTAAATGCAAAGAAATGTGAGTTGAGAAGGAAATAACTATCTTCTCTTAACGTTTACGTTTGTTTTGTTTTTTGGTTCAAGCAAGGAAACCTTTTAAAGTTTGACTTCCAGTTCATCCAACCGCTTCCCTGTGACTCTTACTTGCATGAACTCTTTCAATGAGGAAACTTAATTCTACGCGCATATCGCCAAATACATATGGTGAAGTATTGTTTGTTTTTTTTTTTTCGCTGTCTCATTTTAATTTCAATGGTAAAAACCACGTTTTAAAGAATTCAACAGAATAATCCCAGCTTAGGTCACTTCACAAGCAAACGCGAACCTGTATGATGCTCTTTCACGTACTTTCCAAATATTCGACGGCATCAGTATCAAAACAAAAAGTCAAATATGACTTTCGCCGTCCGTGTTGCCTTTCGCGTGCATAAACATGATGCTTTAAAAAAATGATGCTCCATGTTCTCTCCATCAAAAGAAGCCACAGTCCATATCATATTTCAAGTGCCTCCCAAGATCTTCAAGAATGGGCGGCAAAAAACGAGTTTGAAAAGTGATTTTTGTAATTTCAAATAATAAATCATTTCGAGTTAGAAGTGGGAGGGAGGAGCGAGCTATGTCTCGAGCATCGACAGCAGAGATTGAGGAATATTTGGATGGTAAAGTGGAAGGAGCAGATTTAGTAGGTAAAGATAGAGTAGCTGTAGTTGTTTGGGATAGTCCTTCTCCTTCGACCCCCCTCTTATATCCTACTTCCCATTCATCAATGTTAGCAAACCCTTCAATCTCCTCCTCTCTCAATCTCCTCCTCTTTCTAGCACAAGTCAGCTATGATATCTGCGCTTTGACACCTCCTTTTACTGCTCTTCCTTTAAAAGCGCGAGGGTCGTATCATTTCGAGAGCTTCCTTTCTTAGGAGGTCGTTCATCATTGCTCCCGTCTTCCTGTCATCTTCTACCTCCGTATATACACCAGTCTCCTCCAATAGCATACATCCCCTCCCGCCTCTTCCTTTCACCGCAAATCCTCAATCCCCAACAAAGCAAACAAAGAGTGGAGAGTAACTCCTGCGTTGACAAAACAAGTCAGCCTGCCTTGGGATCTTCATCCTCACCCCCATTTCACACGATCCACAAACAAAGAAAGAAGATAAACGATGCTCAAAAGCAAAAACAAAGGAAGAAAGGACGAGAAAAGGGTAAAAACGAGAAGAAATTAGAAAAATGAGGAAAGGATCGTCACTTCAGGAGGATGTTAAAATATTTGCAGCAGGACAACAAACAAAGGAGAACAAAAATGTTTTTGTAAACACCTTTTTTTTGTCAACAACCATCACTCCCTCGCTCTTCTCCTTCTGTCCTTCACTCGACTCCTTCATTCCTACCTTCCTTCACTGCTCTCGACGAAACCATCGTCCTTTCTTCTTTGCAGCTGACATCTACTGTAAGGCATCAACATGTAGCGTGCTCTCAACAAAACCTTCGTCCTGTCTTCTTTGCAGCTGACCTCTACTCCAAGGCATCAACATGTAGCGAAGGCAATCCAGTGGTCAAGAATATCGACGCGGGCGACACCGTCACAAGATACCTCAGGAACTTGATGACGCTTCGAAAGAGTACCGAGCGAGCAGTGTGGTTGGCGTATATGTTATATGCGATATTCCTATCCGTGGCATTCCTTCCGGTCCCCAGCGTCTTAACCAGCATCTCCCGCATATCCTTCCCCAAAGTCAAAATCTGGATCTTCACATCACCACTTGTAACAACGGTGTCGCCTCACGATATTATCCTTCTCGACGCCTTCTTGAGATCAACTGTCTAATTCCTATGATGCAAGCGGGATAGAAATGTAAGACGGTAAAAACCTCGGGATCGCGTGGTTCGACGTCGGGGAGAGGTTGGTTACGTCACTTGTTGGTCTACCCTGAACCGTCTAACTTCACCACTTTTATATGATGACAGAGACTCCAGCACGGCTCATAGTGTCGACCACCTTCAACTAGCAACGACCTTCGACAGAAATCTCATTCAAGGCAACGATGCCAACGCGGCTATAGGAGATCAAGACAGTATCAATAAGCTTAGCGATAGGCCGTCGTATGGGTAGCAGCTCAAGTACGAGGCCTTAAACTCAAGACTTACTTGGTATGTGACCATTCCGAATCCTTTTTTTCTTTAACATCGTTCCTCTCCAAAATTAGCGATCCAATCAGAAAACGTATTTGATGGCAGAGGTGGCAACAACTTCGAAATTTAAAAAACGATAATGATGGTGAATACGAATAAAGCCTGAGCGGTCGGCACAAGCACAAGCTGTATAGCATTTTCAACGAAGGCATATGAGCAGGTAAGTTTATTCTAATCCTTTGCGAAGTCAACATCCTTTAATATCTTGACTTACGTTATTCAAAAAACGAAGTGATTACCGCACGGTTACGATCGATTCCCTTTGCCCACCTTCATTCGCTCACAATGGTATTGATGTAATATGTCAACACGACTTCGACGGTCCTGAAGGCAAGATCTATGGTATGATCCCAACACGCGGTTGCGAGGCACTAAGATCGAGCCAAGACAATTAATCCTCTGGTTCCCGTTGCTTTACTTTGTCACTTTAATGCAACAGCGAATTCCCAATACGTCAGGAATTTTTCTTTTTTTTATTGAACCCATTATCAGATCCGAAAACGCCACTACCTCACGATGGTTCGCAATCGAGCAACACGATTTGCTCCTATCTATTCGAAAACTCCAATGCCTCTATTTTTTTCTATTGCTTCCATTCAAACGACGACGCCACGAAATCGACCGAAACTTAAGCAGGAAATTCATGATTGATGGGTTTCTGCGGGAATATCGCCGAATAGCTAAGTATATCAATTATCTTTGTTTTCATGAAAAAATAAAAATATTTGTTTTCTCAAATTCAATACTAACCAACTCTCTAATAAGAATCCAAGATACGAATGTAAGGCCGACGACCGACGAAACCATCACTTTACGATCGGATCCAGATCCGAAGATCTCGATTCCCCCCGCTTTTCACTAGCATTGATACCGACAGCGAGATCTCAAGCCTCAAGTACGAGATAACGGATACCACGAGGCCACGAGCGAGACGAACGAGACGAACAAGAACCCATTTTGCTAGTTCTTTCTTCTAGATACCCTTGATGCCGATAGCGACGTCCAAGGCCATCTGATACCACGACGCTGCGAACGAGACGAAGACGAACCCGATTCATTCATATTTCTTATTTTTGAATAGATTCGCTTCCATCTGCAACGTCACGACCGAAATAGCACGAGAGCGTTCATAGTAGAATTTCTCGCCGACATATTTATGGGGATTTGCCGAGTAAGCGAAGTCCAATTATTATTTTTGTTCTTTACCAGAAAAAAATATGATTAACTGAGTTTTCTTAATTAGGACACTCACCGAATCATTCACTTGGATCCAAGATGCGAATGCGAGGCCCATGTTACTAATACTTTTTAACAGTCGGGAACAAACTGAATCGACAACGAGAGCGAGATCCCAGACCGCGATTTCGAGGAACGGATGCGACGAGGTCAAGAACGAGACCACAGGAACAAGAAACTCAATTTCCAAACCCTGTTTAACGTAATAGCTTCGACTCGGTATGCGACACCACGCAAGAGAGTGTGTCTAGACGAATTGTATACGGGGATGTTTGCTGAAGAAGTTAAGTTTATCTATGTTTTTCTTCGTTAATGCAAAGTCATGATTAGTTTCAAGATTCGGTACTAAGCATCTATTTTAGGTAGAAAAATACGTGAATACGAGGTCACCGACACTAGAAGTTCACGAAAGGGTGCAGAGTGGAAGGAGCCGCTTTTCCCGTTTTCTATAAATAGCTTTTATATCGACAGCGAGATTACAAGCCGCGATTTCGAGGCAACGGATGCCGCAAGGTCACGACTGAGACCAGACGGGAAGAACCCTCTATTCCTTTCCCATTTTTTTTTCAATAGCTTTGATGCCAACATTGACGACAAGTTGCCATACGACCGAGGCAACGGTCGACACGAGGTCACGAACGAGACCAGACGAAGAAGAAACTCATTTGCTCTTTAAAATTCTAGATGCGACTCTGTCTGCGACACCACGAAAACGAGTGAAGGGGTGTGGTCCACGCATATTCGGGGATGTTGATGAAGAATCTAAGTATCTTTTCTTTGCGTCGTTAACATAAGTAATGATAAGTTTAGTTTTTTCAAAACCCAGTTCTAATCAAGTTTTTTATTTATATAGGACAATATGTGAATTTGAGGTCAACGATACTGGGAGTTCACGAACGAGTCCGGCTGGAAGAACGCAATTTTCCTCTTTCGCATGAATAGCTTTGATATCGACAGCGAGATCTCAGGCTGCGATTCGAGGCAACGCTGCCACGAGGTCACGACTGAGACTAGACGGGGAAGAGCCCTCCATTCCCTTCTATTTTTTCTTTAGTAGTTTTAATGCCAACATTGACGAGATTCCACTCCATCTGCGACACCACGAAAGCGAGTGAAGGGTGTGATCTACCTGTATTAGGGTTGTTGCTGAAGAAGCTAAGTATGTTCTTATTTTGCTTCGTTCACAAAAAGTAATGATTATATAGTTTGGCTTTTTCAAAATTCAGCACTAACCAACAATATTTAACTAGTAAAACATGTAAATACGATGTGACCGACACTGGAAGTTCACGAACGGTCCAGACTGGAACGAGTCGATTTTTCTTTTTATTATGAGTAGCTTCGATATCGACAGCGAGATTCCACGCCGCGATTTCGAGGCAACGGATGCCACGAGGTCACGACTGAGACCAGACGGGGATTTAAGACCGCGACTTCGAGGCAACGGATGACACGAGGTCACGAATAAGACCAGACCGGAGAATCCTTCATTCCCTTCCGTTTTTTTTCAATAGCTTTGACGCCAACATTGACGACAGTTGTCATACGACCGATACGACGAGAAACGGTTTATACGAGGTCACGAACGAGACCAGACGAAAAAGAAGCTCAATTGTTCTTTAAGATTCTAGATTCGACTCCGCCTGCGACACCACAAAAGCGAATGAAGGGGTGTAGTCCACTCTTATTCGGGGATGTTGATTAAGAAGCTAAGTATATCTTCTTGTTGCTTCGTTCACACAAAGTAATGATTAGTTTGGGTTTCTTAAATTTTAGTACTAACCAACTTTTTTAATCAGGGCGAGGGTTACCGACACTAGGAATTCACGACCAGACTGGAAGGAGCCGATTTTTCTCCTTCTTATAAATAGCTTTGATATTGACTGCGACATCTAGGCTTCCGAGGCCGCGATTTCGAGCGGATACCATGAGGTCACGAAAGCTTTGACGCCAACATTGACGACAAGTTGCCACACGGCGGAGGCAACGGTTAACACGAGGTCACGAACGAGACCAGACGAAGAAGAAACTCATTCGTCCTGTAAAGTTCTAGATTCGACTCCATCTGCGACACCACGAAAGCGAGTGAAGGGGTGTTATCCACGTTTATTCGGGACGGTGCTGAAGAAGCTAAGTATGTTTTTCTTTTGCTACGTTAACTCAAAGTAATGTTTAGCTTCGTCTCTAAAAAGTCAGAAACAATTTTGTTTAGGACAATATGTGAATGCCCAGTCCACCGACACTAGAAGTTCACGAACGGGTGCAGACTGCCGTTTTTTTTTTTTTTAAATAATAGCGTCGATATCGATAGCGAGATGCCACGCCGCGACTTCGAGGCAACAGATGCCACGAGGTCACCGTTGACACGAGGTCAAGAACGAGACCAAACAAAGAAGAAACTCATTTATTCTTTAAGATTCTAGATTCGAATCCGTCTGCGACTTAAACGAAGCGAGTGAATGGGTGTAGTCCACGTTTTTTCGGGGACGGTGCTGAAGAAGCTAAGTATGTTTTACTTTGGCTTTGTTAACTAAAAGTAATGATTAGCTTCGTTTCTCAAAATTCAGTACTAACCAACAATTTTAATTAGGAAAACAGGTGAATACGAGGTCACCGACACTAAGAGTTAACGAATGGGCCCAGACTGGAAGGAGCCAATTTTTCTCTATCTTGTAATAGCTTAGATATCGATAGCGAGATTCCAGGCCGCGATTTCGATGCAACGATGCCACGAAGTTACAACTAAGACCAGACGGGGAAGAACTCTCTATTCACGTCCCTTTTTTTCAACAGCTTTGATGCTGACATTAATGACAAGATAACTTACGATCGAGGCAACGGTCAATACGAGGTCACGAACGAGACCAGATGAAGAGAAACTCATCCCTTTTTTAAAATTCTAGATTCGACTCAATCTGCAACACCACGATAGCGAGTGAAGGAGTTTCGTCAACGTGTATTCGCGGATGTTGCTGAAAAGGCTAAGTATCTTTTGCGTTGTTAAAACAAGTAATGATTAGTTTCGTTTTCTCAAAACTCAGTTCTAATCAACTCTTTTGATTAGGACAATATGTGGATTTGAGGTTACCAATACTTGGAGTTTACGAACGAGTCCGGACTGGAAAGACCCGAGCCCCTTCTTTCTTATCAATAGCTTTGATATCGACAGCGAGATCCCAGGCCGCGATTTCGGGGCAACGCTGCCACGAGGTCACGATTGAGACCAGACGGGGAAGAAGCCTCCATTGCCTTCCAATTTTTTTTCAATAGCTTTGATGCCAACCTTGATGACAAGTTGCCATACGACCGAGGCAACGGTTAACACGAGGTCACGAACGAGACCAGACGAGAAAGAAACTTACTTGTTCTGAAATTTTCTAGATTTGACATCATCTGCGACACCACGAAAGAATTAAGGCGTGTAGTCCACGTATATTTGGGAATGTTGCTGAAGAAGCTAATATATCTTTTTTTGCTTTGTTAACAAAAAATAATGATTATAGCTTTGTCTTCTCAAAAATTCAGTACCGACTAACCATAAGAAAATATGTGAGCACGAGGTCACTGTCACTGGGAGTTTATGAACGGGTCCGAACTCGAAGAACCCGATTTCCTCCTCCCTTAGTTAAGGGCTTCGATACTGACAGCGAAACCAGGCTGCTTTTTCGAAATAATGGAGGCCACGACGTCAGGAACGAGACCAGACTGAGAATAACTCGACTGTCCTTTAATTCTACAATAGCTTCGACTTCATCGGTGACACCACGAAAGTGAGAAACGAAACGATTCCAAGAATAGAAGATTCTTGCCACGATAAATGAAGATGCTTCCAAAGAAGCTAAGTATATCGGTGATTCTTTCTCGTAACAGAAAGTAATAATTATATTATATTTTCCCAATTCTAACGGGCTAGTTCAATTAGGACTAATTATATGAATGCGATGTCACCGAAGCTAGGAGTTCACGAACGGGTGCGGACTGGAAGAAGCCGATTTTTTCCTCCCTTGCTAATGGCTTTTATTATGACACCAAGGTTCCAGGCCTCGACTTCGATGTGACGAAAGCTACGAGTTCACGAGTGAGACTAGACGGGGAAAAAAGACCCTCCATTCCCTTCTCTAGCAATAATAGGTGCCATACGACCAAGGCAACGGTTGCCACGAGTCACGAACTGGACCAAGAAGAACCCTTCTCTGCCTAACTATTCTTTTCTTACAATCAATTCGACTCTATGAACGTTAGCGAAAGGTCACTTACGCTAGGAGCTCACGAATGTAGAAGGAGCCAATTTTCCTCTTTCTCATGAATAGCCTCGATATCGACAGAGAGATTCCAGGCCGCGATTTCGATGCAACGATGCCACGAGGTCACGACTAAGACCAAACGGGGACGAACCCTCTTTTCTCTTCCATTTTTTTTCAATAGCTTTGATGCCAACATTGATGAGAGGATGCCGTACGATCGGGCAACGGTCGACACGAGGTCATGAACGAGACTAGACAAAGAAGTTGCCACACGGCGGAGGCAACGGTTAACACGAGGTCACGAACGAGACCAGACGAAGAAGAAACTCATTCGTCCTGTAAAGTTCTAGATTCGACTCCATCTGCGACACCACGAAAGCGAGTGAAGGGTTGTTATCCACGTTTATTCGAGGACGGTGCTGAAGAAGCTAAGTATGTTTTTTTTTGCCACGTTAACTTAAAGTAATGTTTGCTCCGTTTCTAAAAAGGCAGAAACAATTTTAATTAGGAAATCAGGTGAATACGAGGTCACCGACACTAAGAGTTAACGAACGAACCCAGACTGGAAGGAGCCAATTTTATCTATCTTGTAATAGCTTAGATATCGATAGCGAGATTCCAGGCCGCGATTTAGAGGCAAAGATGCATACCACCAGGTTATAACTAAGACCAGACGGGGAAGAACCTTCTACTCCCGTCCCTTTTTTTCCACCCGGTTTGATGCTGACATTAATGACAAGGCGCCATACGACGGAAGCCTCGGATGCCACGAGGTCACGAACGAGACCAGACGAAGAAGAACTCATTCCTCCTTTAAATTTTCTAGTTTCGGCTCCATCTGCGACACCACGAAAGCGAGTGAAGGGGTGTAGTCCACGCTTATTTGGGGATGCTGGTGAAGAAGCTAACTATATCTGTCTTTTGCTTCATTAATACAAAGTCATGATTATTTTAGTTTTCTCAAAATTTAGTACTAACCAACTAGTTGAAGTAGGAAAATCTGTGAATGCGAGGTTACCGACACTAGGAGTTCACGAACGGGTCCAGACTGGAAGGAGCCGATGTTCCTCTCTCGTATTAATAGCTACGATATTGACAGCGAGATCCTAGGCCACGATTCGAGGCAACGGATGCAACAAAGATGCGACTGAGACAAGATGGAGAAGAATTTGCTCCTCCCTTCCTTTTTTAATAGGTTTGATGTCAATATTGACGACAAGTTGCCATACGACCTAGGAAAACGGACGGGGTCGAGAAAAAACCCACTTTACCACATCGTTTTTTAAAATGGCAGCCTTGACTCTATCCTTTGCAGCAGTAAAGCGAACGAAACGATGTCAGAGAGCCCAAGAAAGGGATCTGGCCCACGTGTTGATAGGATGTTGCTGAATAAGCTAAGTTCTTTTGTCATCAGTAATGATTAGATGTTACAAAATTCGGTACTCATAAAAACAACTATTTAAATTAAGACTCAATGTTCGAATCCGACGCCACAGACGTTACGAGTTAGAAAACGGGTCCAGAGTAGAAGGATTCGAATTCCTCTTTCTTATCAATAGCCTCGATATTGACAGCTTAGCAATAATACTGACAGCGAGATCTCAAGCCTCGAGTACGAGATAACGGATACCACGAGGTCACGGGCGAGACGAGACAAACAAGAATCCATTTTACTAATCCTTTTTTCAAGATACCTTTGATGCCAATAGCAACGTCCAAAGCCGCGAGTCCCAGGCATCGATACGAGCCACGAGCGAGACGGAGAAGAACCCGAATCTTTCTCATATTTTCTTAAGTTCATATATAGCTTTGTGTTTCCATCAGCAACGTCACGATCAAGACAGCACGAGAGCGTCCATGGTAGATGTTCCCGCCGACATGTTTATGGGGATTTTGCCGAGAAAGGTAAGTCCAATTATTATTTTTGTTCTTTCCCAGAGAAAAAAAAAGATAACTGAGCTTATTTAAATAAGACATTCACCTATCACCTAATCTTTCGCTAGGAACCAAGATGCGAATGCGAGGTCCACGTTACTATTATTTTACATTGGGCCCAGCCTGGAAGAAGCCTAATAATACCCTTTCCCTCATAAATAGCATCGATAACGAGAGCGAGATTCCAGGCCGCGATATCGAGGAACGGACGCCACGAGGTCAAGAACGAGACCACCGGAACAAGAAACACAATTTTCTAAACCCTTTTAACATTATAGCTTCGACACGATCTGCGACAGGTATATTGGGATGTTGCTGAAGAAGCTAAGTATTTTTCTTTTGCTTCGTTACACAAAGTAATGATTAGTTTGGCTTTCTCAAAAGTTAGTACTAACCAACTATTTTAAGTAGGAAAATATGTGAATACACGGTCACCGATACTAGAAGTTCACGAACGGTGCAGACTGGAAGGAGCCGATTTTTTTTTATGGATAGCTTCGATATCGACAGCGAGATTCCACGCCGCGATTTCGAGACAACGGATGCCACGAGGTTACGACGGAGACAGACGGGGAAGAACCTTCCATTTCCTTCTCTTTTTTCTTCAATAGCTTTGATGCCAACATGATGACAAGATGCCATGAGACCGAGGCAATGATTGCCACGAGGTTATGGCTGAGACCAGACGTGGAAGAACTCCTCATTTCCACCATTTTTCGTCAAACGCTTTGATGCCGACATAAACGAGAAGGTTTCATACGATCGAGGCAATGGTCAACACGAGGTCACGAACGAGGCCAGACGAAGAAAAAACCTATTGGAAGAACTCCCATTCCCATCCCTTTTTCGTCAAAAGCTTTGATGACGACATAAACGAGAAGGTACCATACGATCGGCAATGGTCACACGAGGTCACGAACGAGACCAGACGACAAAAAAACTCATTCGTTCTTTATAATTAAAGCTTTGACTTGACCTGCGACCCAAGAAAAAGAATGTGTCTAGTCGACGTGTATACGGGGATGTTTGCTGAAGAAGTTTATCTTTATTTGGCCTCGTTAACACAGAGTAAGTATCAGTTTGCTTTTCTCAAAATCCAGTGCTAATTAACATTTTTAATTTAAAAAACATGTGAAAATGTGGTCAACGACACTAGGACTTCACGAACGGGTGCAGACTGGAAGAAGCCGATTTTTTCCTTTTTTATGAATAGCTTTGATATCCAACTAGACTGTAGGCCGCGATTTCGAGGCAACGGATGCCACGAGGTCACGGCTGAGACCAGACGTGGAAGAACCCTTCTTTCCCACCCCTTTTTTTGTTTTGTTTTTATGATGCCAACATAGATGACAAGGCACCATACGACCGAGGCAACGGTTGAATCTAGGTCACGAACTAGACCAGACGAAGAAGAAACTCATTCTTTTTTAAAATCGTAGATTCGATTCCATCTGTGACAACACGAAAACGAGTGAAGGTGTCTAGTTCACCTGTATAATGGGGTGTTTTGAAGAAGCTAAGTATTTCTTTTTTTTTATTTTTTTTTTTTATTTTTGTTTTCTTCATTAATACAAAATACCTAATAGGTTAGGTTTTCTCAAAATCAGTCTAACGAACTATTTCAGTAATGACTTAATATGTGAATACAAGTTCATCAACACTAGGTGTTTACAAGCTGGTGCGTACTGGACGAAGCCGATTTAGCCCAACCTTTATCAAAAGCTTTGATATCGACAGCGAATCAAGGCGCATTTTCGAGGTAACGGATGCCACGAGGTCACGAACGAGACGAGACGAAGAAGATCCCGACACTCCCTCGCCATTTTTTTTTTTTTTTTTATACGTCCACGGATATTTTGGGATGCTGTCAAAGAAGCTAAGTATATCGCTGTTTTTCTTTTTTTTTTTACAGGAAGCATGATTAGATAATATTTTCAATTCCAGTACTAACCAATCATTTCCATTAGTCTTCAATATTTGAATCCGACGTTATCAACGTTACAAGTTAACGAACGTGCCCGGACTGGAATGAGCCAATTTTCCTCTCCTTTATTAATCGCTTTAATAGCGATAGCGAGACAAGACGGTGAAAAAAGTCGACCTTTTCTTACTTTTCGTTATATATAATTTTAGCTTCGATCTCATCCGCGAAAGCGAGCGAAAGTATTTGAAGGAGTTTAAAAGAAAGTTTTTGTCTTTAATCCGCAAGGTGGAAACGACCATGCCCGAAGTTACAAGCGAGACCAGATAGAGACTTATCCTGAATTCCCGTCTCTTTTGTTTGATAGCTTCAATGCCGACGCCAACGTCGAAAGCGCAAGTACAAACGAGGCAACGGATGCCGCAAGTCACGAACGAGAACACAGAAGAACCCGACTCTCTCTCACCATTTCGTTTTCCAGTAAAATGGTTCGATTCCATTTGCGGACCACGAAAACGACCGAAAGGGCTTGAGGGAGTAGAGAAAGTTTGCGAGACCCATGGTGGGAACGCTCTGAGATTAAATCTGCATATGTTGGTTTAATGGGATTCGCTAAACAGATTAGATCATGTTTGAGAATGGAAATAGTCGACATTACTTTTAGAAAAGATTGAAGGCAAGGTGATTGTTTGATGAGATATCGAGATTTGATATACATCTATGTAGAAATTACCTGCGAGATGAGGTATTGACGTTAAAATGTCGATATCGTATTGTGTGTGAAATAAGTTGGTGAGTGGTATTATAGAGCTGTGATGGCATGAGGTTGACAGCATTCTGGCAGATAGAATCGCTGCAAATGCTTGTGAGATGTGGTTCGCACTCGGTCAACAGCCACCTCCATGTTATCAATTAAGTTTGCAATTTAAGTGGGGAATGGTGAAAGGATAGCGAAATTATCCATTGAACTCCTCGAGGTGGACATTCAAAAGTGGTGCGTTACCTCTTATGAATTATGGGGATAGAATGAATCTTATAGGCAATCTAACACGCCTCTTTTCCATGAATTTTAGTGGCCGTGATATTTTTGATACCTGGCGGGAAGTAGGTATCTGGACGTGTTTCGGTATGTACACAAGTACGTACACAATAATCGTTCTGAAGAATTTCTTACTGAAGATATAACGCTGGACGCCTCTAGTTGGATCATCAACGCCTCGATTGGATATTGAAAACAGACTAGTCGGCGTATTTTTTGTTAGGACGTGTTGGATGTGGCTGGATTTGATGCTGCGGCGCCAGACATTGTGAGGGAGTTTGCGATGAGGAATTTGCAGAAATTCTTTTGATGTTCTTTGTGTATGGTCACTTGCTTTGTATCATGTTTATGTAAACTTGAACTCGTAAACGCATATTCTGCACACACAGTGGCTCCTGTCTATATTTCATTAAATGACCTTTCTAGTTTCTATAATCATCCGCATATGAATCTTGCATCTAAATTCCAAAAGTTTGAGGCGGGAGTTTCACGCCCAGTCAAATGCAAATTGCAAAACGCAAGCCACCAATTTCCCAAGCATGCCACGTTGGGGACCGGAAACACCGTCAAGTCCCAAGTCAACCCTGTTCGCAACTTGGCGTTGGGTTCTCAGGATATATGCCACGTCAAATACTATTCGTCAACAGAATTACCAAGATGCTACACCGTACTATAAATATAATGAAATCCCCCATAAAGTATTTCAGCTCCTGTATCAGTAACCACAATTACAAACAAACCCATCATGTCTGACACCCCATATCGTCTTATAACCTCTAATCTACAAGATATCTCAACCCCCACATCCCCTCATATTCTCACACCCAACCTCTATCCTTATTTCTCTCGAAATCCGTCGTCTTATTCTCCGCCACACGCATGACCTCTCCCTCTCCATCAAAATAGAGTGCATATGGCTGAATCTTCCCCATATCCACCCAAATCCCTTAAAGGCGTTCACCAATCTTTTCCGCGTCATCGACTTCTTCCCCGTGTCTCAAGAAATCGCTTTGCAAACGTCCGCCTCCATACCCATCGACACCTTGAGCATCGCCGTAGTGGCATGGATACACCAGTTCCATACCACCGCCGCTCTCATAAGCATCCCCAAGTTGATTGACGCCAACCGTCTGGACTTGCTAAAACTCCTCCACCATCTCGGTTCAACCCAACTCACCGACAATACCATGCTTTACGCCATTCAGCATAACCGTCTCGAAGTTGTGCGATACCTTTCCAAAAAGTGCGGAAAACGATCAACCTATAAGGCGATTTGCTGGGCTCATGAGGCGGGGAATTGGGATATGGTGAGGTTGTTGCGAAAAATCCAGGGGAATGGAGAGATGGGATTGAAGGCGCAAAAGCGAAGGGAGAGCTGGTTTCGTTTTTGTATAAGAATCCACCGTATCAGGCTTTTGTTGCTATGGAGAAGGCAGCCGGAAATAGGCGGCGGTAGTATAAATGTATTTGTTTATCAGATGTTGTTTGCGTTATGCAGGCATTCTCCTGTTAGCCCGCGCTCACTTTAATAAAAACCATTTGGACCTGATTATAAACAAATCAGGAGATTGAGATTAGGTTATTCATGAATATATGGTATGAGCTGGAAGAGGGCCACCCTTTTTTGCATATGACAGTTTTGCGGACCGCCACATATATGTGTAATGATCGGCATAAAAAGATCAACGAAAAGAATGAAATGAAGTATGGCGATCAATTCCAGTATATTTTCTGTGTCGTTTTAGTATAAGATGGCGAATACATTATTCATGTCAAAGAACGTCTAATCTGAGAATCTATAGTCTTAAATAGAATGTGCGGCCGGAGCCTGAGAGCAGAATATTGTCTCAAGAAAAAAACCAGTAGTAATTAAAAGGTGGAGTACGGGGGGTAGATAAGAAACGAGTGTTTAAAATAAGATAGTGCGCGATGATTTAAGGAAAAGGAAAGAAAATGATCAGCGACAAAAAATGAGAATGTTCAAAGGAAGGAAAAAGAAACTGCCAGCAGCGTCCTCCAATCAGTACAACGTAATTATAAAGAATAGAAGATCAAGCTCCCAACACCAAGTTTGGGTGCCTCTTGACCATGCTCGTATAATACCTCTGCATCTTTCCTTCATCCGCCAAAAGGTCCCAATTCAACATGAAGCACAACTCCATCTCCAACGCATTCAACTCCACTATCGGCAAGCCCCCAATCTCGGCATACACCTTGTTACTGTAAAACACGTCGAAATGGGTCTTGGACGTGATTGCCACGGCTGTGCAGAGAAATCGGTGGACGGTGAGGGAGGATAGGGTAAGAGTTTTCGCGATGCGGTCAGTGTAGATGAGGAGGGAGAGGAGATGGAAAGGAGTAAGGTGAGCGTGGGTGATGATGCGCTGGAGGTAGGCGGTGATGGAGATAGAAGCGGGACGGCGAGAATGGAAGCGAGTGATCTGGGTGGGATGGAGGGGTATGGTGTCGTTGTGGGAAGTGAGACGAGTAAGGAGGTCGGAAACGAGAAGGGTGAGGAGATCCATGGGTGCTTGGTGGTAAAGGGCTATAGGAAAAGTCAAACGGTGTTGTTCGGAAGAAAACTCAAATGGTATGATAGGAGAGAGAAATGCTTACCTGGAACGGTCAAGTATTCACCATCTGCGGATACGGTCATGGTTTTAGCGACGGCCTCAGATGATGGTTGTTGACGCTCTGAAGGCAGAACAGGGTCGCTTGAAGGAGGTGTAGGAGCATGCTCTCGCTTTGCTTGTTGGTCTGCAGACAATGTTGATGTGAGTTGATGCTTCTTGTACTGGTGATCAGGGGATGACGGAGAGACTGGCACCCAAGAGGAAGTAGGATTGGAGTGAAGCTTTTGCATGATGAGGTAGTTGGCTAATAAGGGGTATGGTAGATGACGGGCAGTAATGAGAGTGATAAATAGGGTATGATCGGAGGGAGTTGAGGCGCGCTGGAAATAAATAAGAAACAGAAGAAAATGATAAAAAAAGGTGCAAAAGATCGAACTGTCTTTTTTTTTTTTCCTTTTCGTTAAACATGTGAAAAATGTCAGACTCTATTGGGAATTGTCAGGAGAAAGAAAAAAGCACATGGTCACACACAGTGTCTTGACAAATTAACCCAAAAAAGGCATATATGAAACTGTGTATCACCGTCGGGCGTTCAATTTCTTTATTAATAATATATTGTTTTTTATGACGAGTTTTCGGTTGTTATTAATATAAAAAAAAATAATTAGAAATTATATACAGATGATAACTTGTCAAGAATATTGTTTGTTTTTGTTCTTTTATTCATGAGGAGATAATAATGAATGATTCATGACATCAAAATAAAATAAAATAATTATATGCTTGTTCCAAGAGCAAGGAGTCCATCAGTTTGGGAGTAGCCCGAAGAAAGTCAGGAAGAAAAAGAAATCAACGACAACGGGTCTGAGTCGGCCCAAGAGTCATGAGAGAAAAGAATGCCATGATGCGGTGGTCTGGGTAATTCGGATTGAGTATCAATAATAGTATGATGGGGCACGTGTTTAGATGCTCTTTGATCAATGTGCTTTAAAGACGTGGCTGTCCGGACAAGGTCTCACATTATGTGCACAAAGAGCCAGCATCTCATCTGCACAACAAGGTTCAGCTAGTTTGCTTTGTTTCTCTGCATCTTCTACGATGGATGGACGCGCCACCCCCACCCCCACCCCCTTTGGACGCTCACCTACCATGGAGTTCTCATCAGCGTCCTTCCTTACGCCACCTTGAAGGTTATCGCCACAGCTATTGGCATGCCTTGCCCTTGTCCCAAAGGTCTCGTCACTATGCGCCCACGTATTATGACGGCTCTCTCAGCCATCATCCCTCGCCCTGCGGTCGACCCTGCTACAAATCTTCCCGCTTTTGTTACCCCGGTTATAGATCCCCCCAACGTAAACGGTGATCAAGGACACCAGGGGAACGGGCAAAACGGTAACAATGACAACAACAATCAACGACAATGGTGGTCAAGGGGGTAACGGTGTTAATGACGTCATTAACGCTCAACATAACGTTAACGGCGTTCCTTGTGAGTTTCCCTCTTTGGCCCTCCATGGTTCAAGCCTTGACCACCATGGAGAGAGAAATCACTATGTCGCGCCATGCTCATCCTTGGACGTTCTCCAAGTCTGCAGGTGGCTGCAACTCCTCTTTTCCTGAGGCAAGGATTTTGTTTGCTGTACAGCTTAACTGTTCCCAACAAGTTCTACTATGATAAAAAGGAAAAACTAACGAAAAACGATAACAAAAGAACCTAGGTCGGGGATCACACATACCTAGGTGGAAAGTGCTCGAGGAGGGAGTCCGTCCACGCTCCTAGGAGTTTACCAAGCCTCAAAATCGCCGCAGTAAGCCGTTTTAACATGTTCTAATCTGATCTCATCTACCTAGGGCCCTGCTTATGTCGCTCTCCCACTCACAGGCAGCTAGATAGCCTGTCATAGCCATCGAGAATAGAACAGAGGTGGTTATACTACCCAAACCTTTGAAGGAATCATGCCACAGAGGCGTCTATCCAGGGCTCAAGCCTTCTTAGACTCATGTCTTGGTTCAAGGTGTAGTCTCCCCCGGCGCGCGCTTGCCTGAGCGCCCGCTGGTAAAACTCATAACAACAATATTGAATATTCAAACAGAAAGTGATAGCACTGGCCCAAGGCGGCCAGGCCTGGGGTGTGTAGTGGTCTAGTCCAGGTCTTCAGAGGTGACGTAAATCTATTCAACTTTCTTCTTCTTTATTATAAACACCAAAAACACACATAAACAACAACTATCAACATAGGGGAACAACAAACAACACACATCTCGACCACGCGCACTGACGCAGTGGCCGCCGTTCATAATAAAAACCTCCGACTAACTCATATGCGGAAAAGTATAAATCCGCGGGAGGAAAACAACAGAACGGGGGATGAAGGAAACATAAACTAAGCACAACGACTATAATAAATATGACGCGTTTATGCCTCTTGGTGAGGTTATATAATAACTTCACATCCTCCGCCTCTTTTCTTCTGTTCCCCACCCAGGTTCCCTTACCCACCGCCCTTCTTTTCTTTTTACTAATTCTTCTCCCCTTTCTTTATTATTTATCCGTTTGTTCATTACATTTTCACCTGCCCTTTTTCTCTCATGTCTCGCATCAGGCTCCTTTTAGCCCGCCAGCGAGTCCTATTTCTCCAGAGTGTAATCTTCTCTTGACCCATCCCTCCCTACCTAGCTTCGACTAGGGGGTAGGGGAGAAGAGTAAAGGAGTTGCTCCAGCAGAGCAAGTCCACAGAGCACCTAGGGACAGGATGTACTCCTGAATCTAAGTGATGTTGTTGTTGTTTAGTGATGGTGTGGGTGAGTGATCGCGAGATTCTGCTTAATAAAGGGAGAAGGGAACGTGTTTAGTATCTTCTATGTCGACTTACCTTGCTTATAAACCAATATGAGCACCAGATCGTCTCCTGGCATCGGGGAGGGCTGAAAGCCTCCTTGCCTTCCTGCTATGGCACCTTTTGGAACGTGATGATCTCGTTGCCTCACGAGCTGGCACAGGGTAACCTCACTCATCACCTGCCTGCAGCGTCGATCACTCGCTTGGGGATCATCAGAGGTGGAATGTAACCGACCAAGCCTAAGCTAAAGGACACTGACAATGAGGAGGACCCTTGGGCTCCCATCGCAGCGTTCTGCTTCAAACAGCTGGATTGCGGCTTCACCAGGTGGCAGGGGTAGAGGGGTGGGCTGCCATCCAAGAAGGAGTGAATGGAGATCACGGCGAGGCCACGCGCTTGAGATAGAGGATGGGGGATCAACTCAATATCAACTACTTAATTCAACATGTACAAATTAAATCAAGAAATCTTCATATTAAAGTAATACACAAAATACAAATAAATAATAGACATAACATATGCACACACACATAAACGGCACATATGCGCGCCACCTCCTTCAATAAAAACCCTATAACGTGGGGAAAAAGTATATATAAAAAACCCAGAGGGAAAAGAAGGGAGGATTCAATATGACGCGTAAATATACGCGTCGACGCGGGATATAACGGAACTCATCGGACTTAGACAAAATGTCCTTATGAGCCATAGGCCATGTGAACAATGTAATTCTTCACAAGAGCTGAGTAATCGAGATAATAGGCACATTTTTAACAAACTTACCTAATCTGGATGATTTGTCTTATTCATTCAGTTTTGACAAGTTACTTAATGAGAACCAGAGAATCAGTTGGATATCGACAGGCTCACCAAGCCGGGTTACCAACAGTGTTGCCATCTCGAATTTTTAATCTGATCATTGCCGCGAAATTATCCTACTCATCCGCAGGTATTTAGATAAGCTGGGCATTTATTGGTGGGCCTGGAAACTTACGTCGTTTGCGTATTATTATTTTTTTTTTCACCTGGACTCTAGCTAAGATCCATGGGCTGCCGCCGAATTATGGGCTTAAAATGCTACATAGTCGTCGTTAATACTTTAGCACGGTGCCTGTTCTTTTGGCGTGCAAGTAGGGTAACTCGAATGCTGTCGCAAAGTAGGTATCTTCTCAAGTTTCCATGGCAAACACGTGCCTCGCTCACTATCTTTTTTAATTTTGGGTAAAGGTCCTTAAAGCTTTGAATATAATGTAATGACGGACCAATTTCCTTCATCATATTCGCCCAATGGTCTTTTTTTCAAAATCTTATTTTTGCATCTGTTGCAGCTTTTGGGGACTTCACCTCCACAGTACTTTACTAGAGCATTAAACAATGTTTTGACACCTCCAGAGGACTGTCTAGAGTATCTACATTGTCTTTTAATATACAAGACACACGCACGCCGCCAGCAGGAGCGCAACCACTTTCTATAATCTACTTATGTACATGGGCTATCTACAAAAATTTTAAACTTTGTTTTTTTTTTTTTTTTTTTTTGTTTGTATAGTATTTATTTTGGGGGTAACATGTAAATAAAAACATAAAGAGATTACTTAAAAGAAAAACCAAAATAAACCCAGCCTTATTGCCCGTTACAGGCGGGGCAATTGTGTCATCCTCCCGCAGTCTGGGGGAACATAAAGTGAGAGGTGTGGTTGGATACATGGGTTTGGGGTGGGGATAACGGCCTTAGTCAGAGGGCGGGGATAGGCTAGCGGTAGAGGATCCAAAACGCTGCGGGGTTTGGGTATGAGCGGGACTCCATCTACACAAGTAGTAATCAACTGACCATAACGAGGTGCGTCATGATCCAAGGAATGAGAAGAAAGTGTGTTCAGTGGGAAAAAACAGCAGAGGGAAAGGAGGTAAAAAGGTGTTGGTGGGTTAACATAAGATGGGGTGAAAAATTAAGTAAATATAAAAGTTTGTCAGCTGTCAAGGAGAGTGAGGTGGGTGTGGCATTGGTGTTCGCTGTGGTTAATTCTCGTCGTCTGCTCCAGAGCGGCGCCAGTGGAAGAGTTTGCACAGACGTCATTCATGGCTCTGGTTGCTGCAGTCCACAGAGGTGAGGTCTTTGTATCGATTGCTGTGCATCTTGTATGCCATGCGTCCATGGCGGCGGGGGTGGGTTCAGTGGGTTTTGGTGGGTATGTTTGGATGTCGTCTAAGATGTCAAGCAGATGATCAATGTCGACGATGCCTTCGTGGTCATTGGGTTCCCAACCATCCGGTCTAGCTCCTTCGACCAGCTCAGGTATCCAGAGGTACGCTCCTGAACATTCATTGGCGTGTTGTCGATTAACCTCTTTAGTGACGCCGATGGTGGTGAGGCATCGACGGCACTCTCGGTATGGGTGACCCGGGAGGTTTCCCAGTCTCCAGAGTAGCATCCGTCTGCGGTTGACTCGAGTGACGGTGGGGAGTCTAGCAGACAATATGGCGGAAGGGCGGTCGCGCAGTGTGAATGCCATGGCAAGTTGTTGGTTGAGCTTGCGGTGATCGCGGGAGGCCCCCAGGAGTCGGTAGTCTTCTGCGAGGCTCATCATTCCCGGGGAGTTGTTGGCGGCGGGTATGGACAGGTTGAGTGCGAGGTCCCAGGTATCGAAGGTGATGGGGTGGTCTTCTTTGCGCTTTCTCATTCGTTTCCAAAGTGCTGTGTCCTCGACGGGGTGTAGTAGCCCTGCTTCTTCTTCAATGGCGAATATGGATGAAGACAGGAAGCTCTCGTCGTCTTGCCGGTCTCGCCACTTTGCCCGGGTGCGGGTAGCGAGTAGGAAGTTGCGGGTGGTGAGGAGTGGCAGATTGGTGAGTCTTCGGATGGCCCGTTGGGATGTCCCTCCTGAGACCCCGAGTCCTATGCATAGCGCTTTGTATTGGAAGGCCTCCAGTTTGGCGATGGTGGTTTTGTCGTATATGGTGATTTGGAAGCCGTATTCAAGGATAGGTCTAATGAAAACTTTGTAGATCCACATGACGGTCTTGCCCGAGAAACCCTTGCCATTAAATCCGAGTCTGCGGAGTTCAGCTAGTTTAGCGTGGCCTTTGGTGAGTCGATGTTGCATTTGTTCTGTCATGTCGATCCTGCTGATCTGAAGCAGAAGCGAGGTACTTGAAGAGTTCGGTAAAGGTGATGGGTTGGCCGTAGAAGTGTGAGGATGTCCTTCTCGGCTGCTGTGGGCGTCTTCCGGGGGGATGACTTCGGTCTTTTTCTGGGGCGAATTTGAAGTGGAGTGTGATACTGGCCGTTGCAAGAAACTCCAATCTCCGCCAATTCCGCCGCCGATGCTGCGATGATTGCGATTGTCGTCGGCGTAAATGACGATTCGGTTCCCGAATCTTGTGACGAAGGCGCGTGTGAGGGAGTCGATGAATATGGAGTACAGTATGGGGCTAAGAACGGATCCTTGGATCAGTCCCCGCGCCAGCCAGTACGCTGTGCTTGTTTTACCGTTGATGACGACCTTGGCCATGCAGCGATCGAACATGTGTTGCAGGATTTTAATTAGTGCTGGTTGGAAACCGCGCCGGTGTAGCTCTTCCCAGAGTAGTGTTCGGTCGACCGAATCATACGCTGCTTTGATATCAAGGAAACAAAGCCAGTGACCTCCCCCTTTGCTTGTGGAGCTGGCGATTAGTGCTTGTAGTACTGCAGCTTGATCGGCTGTCCCTCTTTTGGCGCGGAAACCTCCCTGGGCCGGGTGGATGCCGTTGCCGTGTGTCGGTGATTCCAGGTGAGGGTGAATTATGCGTTCATATACCTTTCTGATGACCTGAGACAAGGAATAGGCCGGTGTTTATCGACCTCATGCGGTTTCCCTTTCCCCACTTTCCAGATGGGGTGGACCAGCATGTCGTTCCATTCTGTTGGTGTGATGCCGACCTTTGCTATTGCGTTGATAATGATGAGGAACCACCTCGCCACTGTCTCAGCAATGGGTTTAAGGAGTTCTGAACGTATTCCATCCGACCCCGCTGCCTTCCCCGTTGGTGTTCTTTTGATTGCCGCTGTGATTTCTTCTACGGAGTGTGCGGTGAATGGTGCGGTCGAGGTTCTGGTATGATGTTGAGGTCTGGGGGGAGCGTAGGTGCTTGGGGGGGCCGGGTTTGCCGAGACCTTCTGGAAATGTTCGCGGACCGCGTTGAGTGTGTCTGCGTGTCCTTTAAGGTTAGTAGCACTTTGCCTTCGGTTTCGACGGCGAAGAGTTTCCGCCAAGAATTTCGTCGCGTCGCCGTGGTAGTGTGTGTAGTGGTCTCTGTCCAATCTTCGTATCCTTCATTTTGTTTTTTTTTCATGGTCTTCTTATATGCCTTTTTGGCTTTTGCCAGTCGCCTTCTCGTTTCCTGGAATAGAGGTGTGCCAGGTTGCGTGTTGTCGAGTTGTACTTGGAGCTCCCGTCGCTCCCCCGCTAATTGGCGCACCTCTGCATCCCAGGTCGAACAGGTCGCTGCTTTAAATTTCTTTATCTTTTTTGTTCCTATTATCTCTAGTGCTAACCCATCAATAGCCGCTTTCATGACCCCAAGAGCGCCGTCGAGGTATTCTGCGCAGGTATCGTCTGAGTGGTGTACCCTGCCTCCACATCATCGATGAGATCCTGGAGGGTTTCCTGTATCTCGGTTGCAACTGGGGCTGCTATCTCTGCTGCTCGTGCTTTGTACGTTGCCAGCGTACTAGGCTCGAGGAGTTTTTCTAGTCGGTATGTGTATATATCCGGTGCTATTTCGTCGTTGTTGATGTTTGTAGGAATCTCCACGTCGACCCATATGGTGCGATGCAGCACCCCCACCAGGGCTGTTTGATCTACGTGGACCTTGCTGGTGTGTGGCCGTAGATCCTCTGTGACTGCCATCAGGTCAATCACCGATGTGCGGCCGTTATTGTTGTAGGTCCACTTGTTGGCGTGTGGCCCATGTTTGATGAATCGCATACGTTAGTGTCGAGTGCATTCATCAGGGAGTTCCGTCGCCAAAGTGGGGAGACTGCAGTGTCGCCGAACGTGGCCCCAAACCGTGTATTGAAGTCGCCCATGATCAGTACTGGGGAGGGGGTGTTTCGGAAATTGGAATGTCTGTTGATTGAGAGTAGTGCGCGTGTGACTCGAGCTGCTTTTTGTTGTCGGGGATAGGTAGAAGACGCCTATATTAATGACGTCCTTGAATCGGAACCATAGGTAATTCGCTTTTGCTGTCTGTTTCTAGTAATCTGAAGTCCTCTGCCGTCGTTTTTTTAGGGTTACGCATGATGGCTATGCCACTACGTTTTTTTGTTGCCAGGGGGTGTTGGGAGTCCTGGTCGAGTACCAGTAGCTCATTGTGTGGGTGGAAGTTTTGAGCCAGGTATGGCTAGTGTTTCTTGTATCGCGAGGAAGTGTAGTTTTTTGGCCACTAACAATTCGCGGCATTCATGTATGGAGGTTGCCAGTCCTCCTACATTTAGTGATGCCACGGTAATTTTTGTTGCGGTTGTCGTTCATTGGGCTTCGGGGCGTTTCGGCCCGTTGTTCTTGTTCGGTGTGTGGTTGGTGAGGTGTGCACGTACTTCTTCACGGAATTGGTTGCGGTATTCCTGGGTAGACTGAGTAGGTAGGCGATAACAGTTGCGACATCAGAGGCTTGTGCAGCCTCTCTGCTGATACTCTTAATGTAGTATTTCATATGTTCTTCTTTCTCCTGTGTTGGTCGGGGTGTAGTAGGTCTTCTGTAATAACTTTCAGACCTATGTGTCTGAAGTATGTTTGAAGAACCTCCGCCTCTTTGCCGTCTTCCGTGGTGTGGACGAGAAATTCAGTGAGTCTGCCGTGTCGACGGATGGCGCCAAATGTTTTCCTTTCAAGGTGAGTGACCCGAGCAAGTGATTTACGAGCTTCTGACGGGGCCATAGGAGTGAAGTTTTCAACGCGTACAGGTATCATTCTTCGTACTTTGTCGCGTAAGATTGAATTTTGGATTTCTTCTTGTGCCTCTATGTTGAGGGGTGCCCTGGTGGCGGCAGAGGTCTTTTTTCCAAGAAATTGGTTGGTGACCGGGTTGCGTCTGGTGGACATTAGCGTTTGGTAGGCGGCGGCCTGTTCCGTCTCAGCTAATTTGGCAATATCTAGCAGTGCTTGCCCGACTTTGGTTGGAGGCCGTCTTGAAGCCGTGGCAGCATACGTGTATCCGGTACCTTTTTCCCCAGGCTGTCGTGCAGTCTGATTGTTGGCGAGTTCGGCTGATGTGGCCTTGGCTGAGTGGAAATCCTGGGCCAGCTGCTTGAAACCACGAACGAGTTGGGTGTTGTGCTCCCGCAGTCCGATGATTAGCGCCTCTTGGGTGTTAATAATCTTCTGGACTTCCTTGAAGGGCAGCGTGTCTGTTGGGGTTCTGAGCAGGTTGGCGATGGCGACTGCGGATGCACGTTCAAGCGCGGCGATGTCGACTTTAGAGGTTGGGGGTTTCCTATGGTGGGGTGTTGAGAACATGTGTCGGAAGACGGTTTTTAGTTCTGGTGGTGGTGGCGTCTTGGCTTTGCCTATGCAGACCATCCAGAGTTGTGCGGCTGTCAATCGACCAGGGCAGGGGGTGTCTCTGTCCATGTCCGATTTCTGGACAGTTCTGCATTTTGACCTCCCATCGGGCCCCATGACCTCCCACTGTGTGGTGGATCGGCCATCGCAGTGGTGGCATTGGATCAGCGGTCCCATCATCGTCAGGAGTAGGGTCAGGATCTTGGGGGTGGCGTGTGCAGGTGGCATGTCGTTCACGAGGTTACGGAGTGCAGTGGCTGTTGGGGCGTCCTTAAGTTTGTTTAGGATGGCTAGTTCTCTGCTGATTGCGTCAGGCTGGGGTTTGGGCCTCTGGGTGGTGGGGTCTACAAGGCGTCCGTTCTCGAAGCGTATCTCGTCCCATGAGGCGTCGTGTTCGGCTGTGTGTGAGCGACCATGGTCTTCTTCATCATCGACCGACATTTTGTTGACGTTCTCAGCTTGTTGGTGTTCTGTGTCGTTGATCTCCTTGAGCTTGAGGAGCTTGGACTGGTTTTCAGGTATGTTTGGGTCTTGGGACAGTTGTCTCTTCATTATCTTGACTAACGTCTCTCCTCTTTCAGGCTCGACCCCGACTCCCTTGGGGTGTTGGGGGGTGGAGTGCTGCTCTGACCTGGCAATTTTTCCATCAGGCAGAGTTTTTTTTTTTTTAAACTTTGTAAAAGGTGTAATTGGGAAGGTTTGATATACATAAGGAACGGAGCGAGGATCGAATCTTCCATTTTTTTTTTTTTTTTTTTTTTTTGGTAACCAAAAACAATTAAAATTTCAACTTCATGGTATGGTGAAGTTAAACTTCTCCGAACGCGAATTCTGGAACGTGACCATCTCAATTGTTTTCATAGTTACTTACCCTCTTATAAATAGACTAGGGGGTAGGCCCGCCTTCGGCGAGATTTTTTTTTGGACGAATTTTGCAAAAGCAATGATGAATTATATTTCAATTTTTCAATATATATTACAGCGATTTGCATACGGCATGGCTAGTAGATGGTTCAAAAGTCCGAATCATCATCCAAAGCTCCTCGGAAGTCTCCAGTAGCTAAAAGGAAGCAATGGGTGGTGAGATTGATGTAGAGGTTTGTTTCACCAGTCCGGGACGATTTTCCTCTTTTCATTGTCACAGGAACCATCAGAAGATTACCCTCTCGTGGAGTAACCGCAATGGTGTTCTTGGTCAGAGCAGTTGGTTTGACGTAGAAGTTTGAAGTGGTCGCATCATAGACTGGGACTGTTTGGTTAGTTTTGTTTTGGTTTTTGCTTACATGGTATTTGTTGTCCGGTTCGGTTTTTTGAAAATGTAGTCATAGTGATTCCGTAATCACTCATTCTGATTTCTGGTGAGTTCGTTTTTTCGCAGATTGTTCTGAATATGTCTAAGTGCCCCGTGGTTGGCTGAAGAGCGATCAGGTATCTGTCGCCTTGTCCTCGGTTGAAATCTCCTTTGAGTTCCACTTTGAGGGCTGCACACCAATTATATAAAAGGTGAGGTCTTTGTTTGATATCATCACATTGTTGTTCGACACGGTGGCAGAATAGTGGAGGATAGGATGGATACGGTTTCAGGATTGGTATTTTGGAGGATCAGGAGTTTTTCTGTAAGGGAGTGAAGTAGGGATACGTTGAGACCAGCGGCGGAGGTTCAGGTGGAAGGGGATTTTTGATGATTTTGCGCTTCATCAATTCCACGGTTTCTATTTTCGGTTTTTTGTTTGCTTTGTCTATAGTGCCAACTTCCGTTCTTTTTCGTTTTGGTTCCAAAGTTTGTTGGGATGTTGAAGATTCCAAGGGGTTATCTGCAGCAGTTGCGTTGGGAGAGTGTGGGTTTTCTGAATCAGGTGTTTGGAGGTTCATGGATTTGAGGTCGTTGGGCTGAGGAACGGAAGTTTCACTATCCATTTTATTTTTTTTTGGGTGGAGAATTTCTTCGATGGTTCCCTTTTTTCTTCTTTTATGTTCGAAGTTCGTGTCTCCCATTGTTCCCTTTTTTTATATGTCTTTGTATTCCGTTTTGTATATAATTAGTCTCTCTATAATTTTTGTTATCTTCTCAAGTTTTTTCGTAATGGTTTATTTCCTTTGTTCCTATATTCTATTCTCTTTTTTTTATTTTATTTTACATTAAATTGGTTTTAAAGTATGGTCTTTATTTATTGACTTAGCACTTCAGTATATACAACATTTTTCGTTCGTTGCAACTTTTCTTCTGATATTGCTAGAATCTTGACGTTGGCTTGGTTTGTTGCTCTTGATAATGCGACATATAGTTGACCGTGAGTAAAGACAGGTTCGGGTAAGTATATTCCAACAACCGGAATTGTTTGACCTTGTGCTTTATTGACGGTAAGGGCATACGCGAGTTTTATCGGAAACTGTTTTCGTCTCAACGTGAAAGGAAGGCCGGATGAAGATGATGATGACATCGGAATTCGTGGAATAAATACACGTTTTCCTTTATGTGATCCGATCACAATTTCCGCTTCAATTACGTTTCGATGGAGTTGTTTGCAAATAAGACGTGTGCCATTGCACAACCCAGCCGGTGGATCAAGATTACGTAATAATATGATAGGGCTGTGTTGTTTCAAGCGAAGTTGGTGGGGCGATATTCCGGAAATCTCTAAAGTATTTAGAAATTCGATTTGGTATAAACCATTTGGATCTTCAGGCACTGAATCAAAACTGGAGTATATCGTCTCTTCCCCCGGTAGAAGCTCGAGAATTTTGCTGTTTAAATGATTTACGTATTCGTTGCGTGTGGCCAAAATAGCTCGATCTACTATCCATCTCGGATTGCGATAATGAGAATGAATATCGGAAAAGACAAAGTCTATCAATTCTTGTTCGGCGTCGGATAAAGTGTCAGGAGTTGCAGAAATTATTATAGAAGGTGGTATTTGAATACGACCTTCTTCATCTCTTTCTTCGTCACCATTTCCGACACGCAAAAGCCATTGACGAAAAGAAGCATCGTCCGACACTCGCATATTTTGTCGAAGACGAATTATATGAACGTCATGCCATATATATGATCGAGAAAGTGAGCTACTGATAATTTGTTCCCTTGATCCTTTTGGGATGACTGTAAGAATCTGACGAAAGTCTCCGCACAGAACTATGGTTTTCCCACCAAACATCTTTTCACTGTCTGCCAGATCTCGAAAGGTTCTATCTACCGTTTCGAAAACATGCTTGTGCATCATAGGCGCTTCATCCCAAATAATAAGTCGGGTTTCGTGTAGCAACTTCGCAGTTTCACTATTTTTCTTAATGTTGCATGTTGTCGCGGTATCTGTATCGAGGGGAATTTTAAATCTTGAGTGCGATGTGCGACCTCCGATCATATTAATTGCAGCGATGCCCGACGATGCTGTGGCAAGTGCAATTTGGTTTCTATTTCGAATCGTCGCGAGAAGACATGAACAAAGAAATGTTTTTCCAGATCCTCCTGGACCATCGATGAAAAACACTTCTCCCAAGTTTTCTTCAACACTCGTCATTATCGTTTGAAATGCCTCGCGTTGATCATTATTGAAGACGTTATATCCATTAAGATGCTCTTCTGGAATGGCGAGATTCAACTCTTCACGAATAAGTACAGGCAAACCGTCTATAGAAGATATTTGGTCAAGCGTGGGAAGATCAAAATCGTCAATATTTCGATGATGTTGTTGAACTATGTTGCTGATATGTTGGAGCACGGCTTGTTGGCGGAGCTGATCATTCATGATTCCTTGATGGAAAAAATCTTCAGACATGGCTTCCCAGTAGTTATTCCAAAGGTCAATAACTGATGCGGGCTCACAAAACACTAAAAGTATTGCAAATAGCTGTCTGAGCGCATATGGAGACTGGAAAATTACGGCTTCTTCCATGCAATCTGTAACGTGAGAATCCGCTTCTAACAGATGTAGCTCTTGTGCAGCAGCTTTAAAGGTTGGGAAAGGCACGCCATTGACTGTTCGGAGAGATTGAAAACTTGTAGGTCCGCGTACATGCAATAAAAGTAAACGTAGAAAATATCGTTCACCCTCAGAAGGATGAACTGTATACATTCGTCCAACAGCATAATTCCGTTGTCTCCAAACCCACTTTCTTCCTGTGTTTTGCCAAACGAAATGTTCTGGTAATTCTGAGTACGTATAAACGCGAGCAGATTCGTCACGTTGATTGAGAGTGAAAAATTCGGTCAACATAGTTTTTCGTAGTCTCTCATCGTTTGCAATAGTTTGAAGATCGGCGGACTCATTATAGACAACGTAATTAGCATTCGGCAAATGCACTTGAAGTCTATACACAACAGGAGATAATTCACCAAGGGTGAAACTAAAAATTCGCCAACATGCTTCCGGTGCGGCAATCCATCGAGTGTCAACAAACTGTTTAATCTCGTCGGATGAACTAACTTCTACGAAGGCACTATCATGACCTTGATAATATGTTAATGGAAGAACGGCTTAATAACGAATACCTTTTAAAATATACTTATACAAATACTTAACCGCTTTAATACTGCTGCAAACTTCGACGTTTATATGGCAGTTGAACTTTACGCTAAGATAGGGATTGTAAGGAACTACCCATCGATTATCCAAGTTTACTCCATGTTTTCTCACTCTTCGTCCGTCATCTCGTCTACGATATAATGGATATGAGTCCCTTCCTTGCGTAGTAGCTTCTTGAAATTCACGGGGATACCGTTTCGAACAATGCCCATTTTGCATGCATGCACTATTAGGTCTAAAAGCACCACACGGTCCATGAACCATGTGATCGGAAACGACTGCGTATAATTGAGGTTCTTCTTCCCGATCAGGAAATTCTGCGCGAATTACAGCATCGTAATCATCAGCCGTGGAGAATCGATGATGTGGAGCAAGAATGATTAACAGGTGCACATGAGGTAATCCTCTTTTCTGAAATTCAACGGAGTAAGCCCATGCTATCACGTCACCAAATATTTTCTTGGTAACAATCTCGTTTTTGAGCTCCTTCACTTTCCCGTTGAAAACTCGAACCACAACATCAGGTCGATCTTGCGCTGACTGATTCGGTAGTAATTCTCGACGAATCTCCCGCCAGTTCGGATTACACGTCATCGTAACAAATAAAGATGGTTTTCCAAACTTCGCAACAATCTTCATGGCATCTTGGTATCGTTGGTGTAAATACCGTGGACTACCAACAAATGACGACGGTAATACTGTTCTCCCAACATTTGCGGCATCTGTTTCCCCGTTCTGTACTGCATCTTGAATACCAAAATATAAATCAGATCGAATCGCGTCTTGCTCACGTCGAAGATAATTTAAACGCTCAGATTCTATCTTAACATAATTATCAACCACATATTGCTGCAACAAACGCCCGCCGCGAAGAATTAATGATGTAGACTCGTCTCGTAACTGAAGCTTGAAACAATAATAATCGCGACTTGTAACTTTTTTGTTTTGACGATTTAAAACATTAGGAGACCATCCTTGATCGCCGAAAGGAAAGAATAATGGATATTGCATAGCGTCATATGCACCGGAAAGATCCGATATTCGTTGCAATTGATTATCAAAAGGCCGCACAACAACTTCACGGTTCATTATACCGGAAGGATTATGTCCTTATGTGAATGTTAGAATTTATACATAGAAAGTTTATATACCATCAGTCCATAAGGCGGCAACCTGTGACGCTTGAGGTCTATTATACCGTCGTTGATCAAGATTCGGAATATCAAGGCGTAAAGACAAAGAAAACCCATCCAAATTGGGAAGTTCTGCCGCGGAACGAAAGACGGAGATATATGGATTCACATCACGTAACAAATTCTGTAATGTCCGAACTTTAACGGGATCCAAGTCTGGGAAAACGTCCATTCTATGATCGAATTCGTGTTCGGTATCAAAGAAATATAATTGTAAAAACTTTGGGCGTTGATTTCCATCAGGCAGTAATGATCCTATCCTATGATAAATAGAACCATGCACCCGAAACGTATATACTCCATCCCGACCATTCGCCAATTCTATATCCAATTGTACTCCCAATGACGTAAAACCAAAAAGGGAATTATAACTCCGAATGTTGCGACAAAACTCAGTATTATTAGAGAAAAGCTCCAAGAGATACGGAGGAGGAGACGACAATGTAACGAAATCTTGCCCCCATCACAACAAAATAACGGTGACTCCCAAGGAAATCGTCGAGCAAAACAGTATTCACATAAAACAGCAGGCGGAAGCAAATGTTCAACATCTGTAGGTCCCTCGAAAAAAAAGCAAGCTAACCGAGCACTCCCATGTCGTCTTCTATAACGCTCTCTACGTATACGCCGAATTTCCTGTCGCACATTTTCACTTTGAGCTGCTCGTTGACGGCGACGTCTATCAGTATTGGATTGCCTACATCCGTATCACTATACATATTCATTGAACTAAAGAACCTCTCAGTCTCTCGCTGCACATCACTCTGCTGATGTCGTCGACGTCTTCGAGCAAAAGTGTTTGCTTCGCGCCGACTTTGTCGAACCGAATCCGTCTCTTGACTATCAAATCAATACCACTTCCCACGTCATTCAATACCTTGAATCCATCCACCGTAACCGTTTGCAACAAACTACGGAAATATTTATAAATAACCCACTATATGATTCCCCCACCGTCTCAAAACACGGATAACAACAATAACATCATCAATTATTAAAATTCTACTTTTTTTTATTTTATTTGTTCACGTGGGAACGACCCAATGAATACGATCCGTTAACCCGCCAATAAGAATGGTCGGTGAGGACGGACACCATTAGAATTTTATAATATTAGATAACTACAACGAAAAAATTCGACAATTCCGCAAGTTAATGTCCTCCTCCAAACAGCCTCGAGATGACCACCATGATGACTTCCAACCGTTACAGCTTACTCCTTCCCATCCATTCAAAAAGCTACGGTCGACGGTATGATATCTCTCATCCGTCATTTGATTTTGTACAGGCAGTTCCAGGATCCCATCCGATAGTTTTTCCGACTCATGTATGTCAGTCATTAACGGAGGATGGGAAACCTTGTCCGATGCCATCGTTGATGGGCTTGTATTGTAAAGAACATTATCGAAAAGCACATCCTGTAAGTTATGATACATCAAACATCCTCTAACGTTATAGGAAGCTGTTATGAAACCGATATCCGAGCAGGCAGTAATCGTTTTTCTCTAAGAATTGCAACTAACACACTTAGAATTTTTTTGTTATGCAATGCGGAAACTAGGAACGGTCATCCTTGTCGAAATTATCGAACGCCAGGAAAACAATATTGTTTTCGACACAGAAAAAAGTCTAGAGCGACGACGAAGAATATCACAATGACTTCTGTTAAAATGGTAAGCTTCATTTATAGTTATCATTAATTTCAGCAGAGAGCAGATAAAAGTCATGAAGCTTGCGTTTTCATTACCAAGGAAGGAAGTCAATGCAGCTTTCCATCTATCAAAAATACCGGATTTTGTTATTTTCATTACGGAGAACTTGCACCGGTAAGCAACAAGCAAACACAAAGATTTATTAATATCAGCAGCGGCCGTCGACAGCAGAGATTGCACCATCAACGGTTCCAATTATGAAGGTCACTTTAATATTTAATTTCAATTGTTTATTTTTTCATTTAAACAGGAAGCGAAACTGTGTTCTGGGACAACTCGTAACGGTAGACCTTGTCAATCTCGGCCGCTCAAAAAAAAGAGTTATTGCTATCATCACGACAAGCAACAAGAGCTCGTTGTGGAAGTTAGTAAAACTCATGCGGGGAAATCCACGAAACGTCGTCACTACAAATCGTCTAGTAATATATCGTCACGATTTTCTTTGGACCCCGACCGTATAATCACTCCTGAAGAACTTCAACATCGTAGAGCAACGTTTCCAACGCCGGTTAGCCAAGACGATATTGTTGACGCCATTGGGAGGTTTCAAGATTATACAAAACTTGAACAATATGAGAAAGGTAATAGTTTATGTTTGAAATACAAGTAACTTTTAAAACAGACATATGCACAACGTGTGGACGAGCTATGTTCAAGTCACAGCTGTCACGAACTGGACGTGAATTTTTTTCCGTTCACCGCGAGCGCTTCCTCCCACAAACGTCAGAACTTCAAGCATTAGCCGAACGGGGGATGTTTGACCATTCAGACGGAATCTTTCACAAATTGGTTCTAGCGCAGGAAGGGATCAAGAATGACGAGTCGGCGAATGTTTGTTTTTCTTGTGTTGAAGCGGCCAACACATCCTCTCAGGATTTTTCCTTGCTCGAGGATTTTGGAGAGGTCGATGGCCAAAACATTTACCCAAGCTCACGGACGCGGAAGAAATGTTGATAGCATTCATGATACCACATATTATGGTGATTGCACTGCGATCAGTTGGTGGTCATCAAGAAGGTTCGACTGCACTCCGTGGAAATGTGATTGTATACGCGAACGACGTTCAGGAGGTCGTGAAAAAACTTCCTCGTCCAGTATCACGCCTTCGAGATCATATCCAAGTGGTATTCACGGGGAACATCTTTCGCTCAAATCGCTCAAGTATGCGTTAATGGTCAGGCCATCAGCATGCTTGGACGCGTTACGTTTCCTTAAGGAAAACTCCATTCTTACAAAGATATCGTCATCGATGACGAGGCTATTGTTGAGTCAGATTTAGATGAGAACAAAATTCCACGATGTCTGATTGATTTAGCGGAAACGTACAAGGATGATAGTAGCTCAGTTATTGATCAACAATCTTCCGTACACGCTGGTCAGGAAGACCAATCGTTCCATCGAATGATGAGCGTCGATTTAACATCGATGCAATCAAACGTTGATCATTTACTACATGCTTATCGAACCCGGAGCTTCCGAGATGCTATTTATATTGTTCACAACACAAATCCTGTTAGCCGGTATATGCGACACGGTTTTATGAAAGCTCGTTCCAAGCATATATCCGTACGGTGTTGGAGGACCGCAGGGTGTTGTGGGGGAAAAAAATCTCGCATGAGGCATGGGTCAATTACATTTTAGATGATGGTGATCCTCTCCGCATCATTCAAAGATCCCACCGGTCTTCTTTACGATGTCTTTGCAGACGTTCAAGGACGGTCAATCGACAAAATCTGGTTTCATCATGAAGAATTCCAAATACTTCGACGATCTTTTAAAATCTGTCGGGTCGTTGACACCTGATGATATTGAGGCCACATTAGAATCTATAACTTGTGGGCAACCACTGGACGAAAATGGGAAAAAAGCTCCTTCAAGGACTTCGTTACCATGGCCGCAACGTCTCAGGAAGTTCCTACGAACGTGACTATCATCGTCAAATAGGACAGGCCTTACTGACAGCACTCGGACCAGAGAGCTTTATGTGCACAGTGAATTTTGATGACCAAAATCATCCGTTAGTCTTGCAACTTGCTGGTTCCACCGTTGTCTTTAACAGCGATGGTGTCATCATAGAGCCTGACAAAATGGAACGATTGCAAATAAGTAATGCCGATGCTGTGGCTGTATCAGATTCCGCCTGGGAACTTACCACCACAATGTTCCGAGAGTTGTTTGCGTTTGATCTTGCTAGTGGAAAATCCCTCAAAGACCAAGGCATTTTAGGCCATCTGGAGCATGTTTTATACCAATACCACGACCAAAACCGCGGTGGACTTCACGTTCATTTCCTTGGTTGGATAACTGGATTTCCGGATCCTCAAACACTCCTTAAACGTCTTAAAGAGGATAACGAGTTTCAAGAACATTACATAAAGTTCGCCGACTCGATTTTCCAATGCTCTCGTAACAACGCAAACAGTCACAGTCGCTCGCAAAAGGTCTTCAAGATGCCACCGCTGTACCAGCCAACCGCAGCAATAAAGCGGAAATGGCAGAGTACTGGGTCAGGTATTCTTTGTTCATTGAAGACACGGTTTCAAAATATTTGGTAACAATGTAACTCTTTCATGCACTAAACTATTGACAGATTCACAATCATACAACGTCATGCTTGAAGAAGTTAAAACCGGAAGAACTCAGGAAGATTTCAAAAGATCTCTCCCTTTTAAGCCAGGATATGTGCCGCGTTCATGCACCATGGAGCTTGGAGGAATGCACGCGTTTAGAGATGAAGGAAGACGAGGCTATCCTTCATCTTAAGCGCAATGATCCTCGTATGGTCGCTACAAACGTTCACATTTCCACACAACTTGGTTGTAACTCCGCTGGACGGTTAATAGACTCTGGAATTGCCGGGCTGGTAAGCATCAAAATTGAAGGCCGCTAACACTTTTAAGGTTGTTGCTCTATACTTTCTTTATTACATGGAACACCATGAGGACAGCAACGTCCTTCTCTGGGAATCTATTAAACATCGGATGCTCATGCTTGACAACAAGTTCCCTGGGTTGATGAAGGACCTTCGCAATAGAGGACACAAGCTACTCCAAACTGTTTTTTACGGAACAACAGCCAGGCAACAAATATCGTCAGCAACCGTAGCATTCCACCTTCGAAACCGCCCTCACTTCTATGTTTCTACGCCATATCGTGCAGTTCACCACCGCATCTTCACAGGTTTCGTGTCATCCTTATTTCCAGAGGCTGCGGAGCCTCAGTTTACGACGGAAGAACATCCCCATGCCCAGGACTGTGCTACATCCGTAACGACTCCAATGAGCTGTTGGATTATCAGAACCGCACGGAAGAATGTGAAAAAAATGTCAGTCTTAGAATTTGTGGGAAGACACGATGACATGAAATACTTCATGATACCATCGTAAGAGTACCTATATTCATGGACCCATATATAACAGCACATGATGTTACAATGGACACCTTAGAACTTCTTCCGGAATTCTACAAAACCGTTTGCACATTCTTCCAACCGTGGCGAACGAAAGAAGACATACTCGGTGAAGGCGAGAGTTTTGTAGATCGTGCTCATGCCATCATGGCACATCTTCAGCAAGCATATGAAGAAGATCCCCATGCCGTAACCATCGATGGTTTTTTAGGAAAATATTTACGAAATATTGAGATTATGAGTCAAGCACGAAAATCGCTGAAGGATTACCGCACTGGGGGAATACAAGCTGGAACCGTCAAGGCAACTTCCAAACTTTGGTGGCCTTCGCATGAATGTCATGGATGATGATAATGATGAGGAAGATGGGCATGGGCCGCATATAGATGAAAAAAGCATGGAAGATGAAACCGACACCACCGAAATGTCCTTTCATCGCCTTGTTCCCGATCTTGATGATAACCAGTCTCGTCTCCTTGACAGCATTCAAATGGCCGGGCGGTTTCAATCACCCCCCAACACAACAAACCGCAATCTCTCATACGCATTTCAGCCTTCACGAATTATCCGCAAGCCATCAATGCGTTTTTGAATGAACACCGTCAAGCGTACAAACAAAGCCAGGTTGATGCTGCCATGGAACTTTTCCGTCAAGCAGAAGAGTCTCGAAAGAAATACGAATTCAAGTTCGCACCAGCGTTACCTCCACCAACCATCGAACGGATCCATATCGAAAACTTATGGCCAATGCGTTTTGACCTCATGCAATCCATCATTCATACGAATAGGCTTGGGAAAAGACCAGCTCCTCCCCTTCATTGTTTTTGCAGCGCAAATCCAGGGTCGCCTTCAAGGACTTCCACTTCATCCCTTGATGATGGTGGTTATGGGATCAGGGGGGACCGGAAAGTCACACGTCATAACCGCATTGACCCAAATTCATATAAGTCTTAACGCTGAAGCTACTTTGGAACGAGCAGCTTATACTGGATCAGCGGCTGCAAACATCAACGGAGAAACACTTCATCATCTCTACGAATGGTCGGCAAATAAACAGAGAGCCTGTTTTAAAAACGCCTTCGACACCATGAATCGCGAACGGTTGTGGTCCTCATTGAATACCTTAATTGTGGACGAAATTGGAATGATCTCTCCATCGTTCCTTGACAAGATGGACATGCAGACAAAGGAAAATCGAACAATGGTGAACGCTGAAGATCATCAGCTTCCATTCGCCGGACTTGATGTTCTTTTCACGGGAGATTTCATGCAACTGAAACCGATTCGACAATTACCACTATACCACCAAGCAGCCAACACCTCTTCCGTATCCCTCAACGCCAACCTTGTAAACCCACGACTCACACCAACAACCCAAGGTCTAACAACATGGAGAACAATTCCGTTTGCTGCCATCCTCCGAAAGAATTATCAATGCTCACCGGAATACAGCGCATTCCTATCCAACTTCAGAAAAGGAAAGGTGACGAATGATGATCTCGCAAAACTGAATGATCGATGCCTACTGCGACATCATCGGTTATTTACACCTGGCCCTCCATATGTCCTCATATTCGAATGGGGAGATGGGGTGGATGTCTTCAAGAGTTCCGAGCCTACAGCGGAACATGGATCATGCCGTTCTGTAGGTAGGAAGTCCCTGCTTGGTTTCCGGCGTCGACGATGTACTCTCGATGCTCGGCCAGCAGACGTTAATTTGGCTTGGTTCTCGTGAACTGATCAAGGGATGGGGTTCTCATCTCACAATCAAGGGTTTCTAGTAACAAAGGGGCAATAACACATATAACATACCTTGTAGCTTGTACACCTGGCGTCCTAGAACACGCCGTGGGGGAGCCACTCTCCGCCATGCTTCAATCACCTTTTCACCAGTTGTATGTGCACTTCCTTTCCAGCCTACGTTGCAAAGCAGGGCATGCAGCATCTGCTCACTGCATCAACTGCCAACGTCATTGGGGGACATAGGAAGGAGTGATGGCTAGCCCGTCATGCCGTGATCCTGCCATCAAGGATAGGGGATCAGAACTAGGCTTCAGCTAAGGAGGCGAAAATACTGGGATTGAACCAGCTCCAAAGCTGCCTTTGTTCCCTGGGTTCAGCCCAGTAAGCTGACTGCGAGAGGAATAGCCTGGCGGCGACAGCAGAGGGTTAGGCAGGCATTCCCTGAATATATTAATGGTGGATGGCAAGGGGGGTCATGGGCAAGAGAGCCCCAGAGGAGCCTCAAATCTCAAAGAGCAGAAATGAAGGTCAACAATCCATCTATTAACGTAATACATGAAATGGAAAAAACTTATACAACCCAAAAACAAACAAAACACAGAACACACAGCTTTACACGGCGCCGATACCTCGAACGCGCGTAAAGTCTATGTCACCTCCTTCAGTAAAAACCCTATAACATAAGGGAAAAGAATAGAGGATTTCGTGTATTTATACTTGGGACCGCGTAAGTCGCGTCCATTTACGTAAAGTAATAGGAATCACTTTAGTACTTAAAGTGAAGGTGTGAAGTGAAAAACCACTAGAACTTCACACTACACCGTCATCCCAACATTCTTTCCCAACCTGACTGGCAAGACGCGCCATTCATCATCCCTTACAACGCCATTCGCATCAACTTCAACATGCGTTCGGTACAAGCAAAAGCTACTCCCTCCAACCCTGTGCATTGGATTACTGCAAACGATCACGCGCCTAATCTCTCCTCAGCGACAATTGCAAACATCCAGTACCAGAATAGGGACCTTTCGGATACTGAAACCAGTGACCTTCCAAACCTCCTTCCGCTCCTCGAAGGTCATGAATACATCATCACAAGTAACCTCGGTCCCGAACTCAACATCAGCAAGGCTACGAAATGCACGTTGATCAAGATTGCATACCCGTTAGATTCTCTACCACCGTCTCAAGGTAAAATAATGACACTTCTACATCTAATTATTCAAGACGGATCAGTGAACGTATTTCCCGATATACTTCCTCAATGGGTAGAAGTTCGATTACATTCACCCCTCCATAACGTCCATAGCCAGTGGCCAGGATCCTTCGATGAGAACCACCAAACCATAACGCTCATCCCAATTCAACGATCCATCAAAGTAGACTATCGCGATCGCCTAGGGAAAACATCACTCGCTCTCAATCAACCGAACGCAATTCTGCCTAGTCCCAGCCGACGCTTCACCATTTACCGAGGTCAAGGACAGACGATGGAAAAGCTAGTAACGACTTTAACACTAGCAAAAAAAACGCCGTCTGTCCTTCAACGAAGTGTATACGGTCCTATCAAGGGCCCGCGACTTCACCTCCCTAATCTTCATGAGGATAGTATACCTCGTGAAGCTATTGACCTCCAACCACCAAAAGATATTGTTTCCGAAATCCGTCGAGTGGAAGCGGTGGCAGAAAGAACCAAGTCTGAAGTATGGCAGTACTTCCCAACCTGTGTGCAAAGGTTCTATGAAAAAATGATGGCAACCTGCAAGTCATAAGATTCCGTTGAGCATTCCATAGTGTCGTTGCGCATTTTTATGTATATTGTTCGTATTATAAATAAAAAAGGCATCTTGCATGCAATAACCTACCTTTGATCTGATTAACGTCCCCCAAACCATCAACACACCTGACCATCAAACTTAACCACTCACACTACCATTCCCCACTAAAACAATAATCAACAAAGATTAGTAAATTCAAAGTTCACACCATGAGTTTCATCCTCGCAGAGTACGGTCAACCCACACGCACAAAAGTTGTTCCTGGAACCACCGTTGACATGGCCCAGAACATCTCTGACAACCAAATCTGATGTATTTATAGACGTGTGAAAACACTCATGGAAGTGGAAGGATCAGGCAACCTTGCCAACATCAACCACCTCCCCAACAATGCCACCTTCGTTCGATCACGATTATCCATCCACCATACCTCCCTTCGCTTCTTTGCCGTCGGCATGCTCTCAGACCAAAGCAACATCCAGCTCCCCATTCAAACTGGAGCCGTCAACCAATACGTCATCTCCATGTTACTCTTCCCACACACGAAAATGAACCGACTCCTCACACACGTCGCCACACTCTTGGGAAAACCCAACATTTCTCATATCGAACGGAGGCTTACAATTTGCATCGTTCGATAAAGGTAAATCCTTTCTAAACTCACACTAATGCATCCAGTACCATCTACGACTGTAGAGAGAGCTTAAACTTTGCTCACATCACCGCATACCCACAGTTTGTTGAAGAACTTGGTCCTGGATCCATCGTCGTTGTTGTGTTTGAATTCAGAGTTCACCGAAGTTCCTTGTCACCAACCACCATCTCACTTGACACCAAGTTCGTCGCGGTTTTACATGATGCCCCGATCATCCATGAACCATCCCTGGATCTTCCGACATCACCATTTAACACCAGCCTCCCTCACCCTATTTGCTGTTGCCCAACCTTCGCAAAATTCATGTAAACCAAAAAAAAAATAAATAGAAATCGCCAAATCGCCAATCGCTGAAGAGATGATCACCTCAGACTGTCGGCTGTCTTGTATATTCTCTGCGGCGTGGGCACCGTCCACGCTGCGCTAACCCCCTTGTACACACGTCTTAACCGTGTCAACGCGTCGTCAAATTTGTAAAGGTGCTTAATTTATTTTGAATATAATCGCGCGGGCGCGGGCAGATCATCAGCATCGAACAAATGCGGCCCAATGGTCTAGTAGTATGATTCACCCTTAGGGTGGGTGAGGTCCCGGGTTCAATTCCCGGTTGGGCCCATCGTATCGGCTTGATTCCGTCTAGACGACCTCCTCGGAGACGTCATGACGGTGCGGCAACTTTTCAGGGCAGATGGTCGAGTGGTCTAAGACGTGTGACTCAAGTTCACATCTCGCAAGAGGCAAGGGTTCGAATCCCTTTCTGCTCATACTTTTTGCTTTCTGTTCACTCTTTTTTATTCCTATCTTTAATGCAGGTGCTGGTGGATCATGTTGGATCATGGTGGACGGTGGACCATGCTATTCATGACATCATTCAGCTTTTCGCCTTCCTTTGGCGTTTATTAATATTAGTGATATGTAAAGATCCGATCATAATCCTTTGTCCTGGTTTCCGCTGGAGCATACCTCCTAACTTAAACTGAATCTTGGTATGGGTCCGCTCTGGCCCATCAAAGAAACTAAAAAAATACTGTGACACTGACGACCCTCCTGGCCTACATTTCTCAACCAAAAACAAAACCCCAAAAAACTGGCCGATAATGTTGATGGCTTGATGCCTTTACCACCTTTATTAGCCACTTAATTTTTGGAAACGAATATGAAGATGACCATTGTAGGAGTGACGAAAATAACGAACAAGAGTGTAAAAAGAATTGCTCGAAAAACATAAAAAACGATAACAAACAGCAATGTCATGAAAGGGGTCGTTCACTTTATTACCAGAAAATGGAAGTGATAAACAGCACAATCAATAAGGCTCGCAGCAAAATAAGAACCCGGTCGAGCAGCAAAAAAGGGAAATGTGATCTATGAATTCGGAGTGCAGGAAGACTCAATAAATAAAGTGTCAGAGATGATGAGCTGCAAAGAAAATGTAAAAAAGAAATGATGATAAAGAGATGTTTTCGTGATAAAGGTATTTGGACTGTAAAACAATGATGGATATAAGAAAATACATAAAGAAGAATGCGAGCGAAAAACAGAGTATTCCTTCATCTATTCCCATTGCTTTTCGGCTTTGCGACCGCCCTCGCCGCCGACCAAAACGCAGCTGCCCGTTTAGGTTCACCAAAAAGCTGGACGTGAGACGCGATACCATCCTCAGAGTGAGACTCTGTTGCCGGCAGAGGTGGGCTATGGTGATAGGAAATTTGCGGATAAAGAGCGTGAGAGAACCCAACGTCCTGAGACCCTGATGACAATCTTCGACGTCCCCCTGATGCTGTCGGTGATGTAGGCGATAAAGATTGTTCATGAGAACTTATCAGGTGGGTGTCAACGTGGAGCATAAAGGGCTTTACGCTTGAGGGAGAATCGTGAATGGAGTGCATGAAAGAACCGCTCGCTTTGACGATGTGGGTGCGGTAATGCTATAAGGTGTCGTCAGTCCGACAGACAAAACAAAGTGTGAAGGAGGTTGAACTATGGAAACGCTTACCTGCATCATGTTATCTTGCCGCGAAAACCTGCTCTCACATTCTGGTACGAGGCATTTATACGGCTTAGCACCCGAGTGGATCCGAAGATGACGTGCCAAATGACCACTACAACAAATTAGTCCATAAAATATATTCAAAATCGACTCACCTCGTCGTAAACACCTTTCCACAATCCACCCACTCGCATTTATACTCCTTATCTCCACCACTAGCCCCAGATTTCTTTGCTACCTTCCTCATGGACTTATTCCTCTTCTTCTTTCGTAGGCGCTCAGAATCAGTATCAGACGGTTCGGACATCTCAGCCGAAGACGATGAGTCTGATGGAGCGTAATTGGGGTCTGAGCGACGAGTTCGACGCTTCGCCGACGGATTGCTGGACATGGTAGGTTTATTGACGTCTGGAGAATACCCAACGGAAGACTGAGGCAGTGTCACGGATATCTGAGGCTTGGAGATACGAGACCGACGCGGTCCCGCCGATTTCGGCTTAATATGAAGTTCACCGAGCTCTTGGGACAACGAAGACGGCGAGACCCGCTTCTTTTTGCTGCGACCAGTCGCGACGGGCTCCGAATACACAACCATGGATTGATCGGAAGTCGGAGAAGCGTTGAGAGGTTCTGCGCTCTTCGCAGCAAGCATCAAAAGTTCCCAACCTGACGCCGCACCCTCCACCTGCGGATACTTAAACGGCGGGTGAACATGATGCTGCAGTAATGAAGGTGACTCTGGGGATGGTGGCGCACCCGCGTTCGCCATCTCAACGCCTAAAGGGAGTTGGAGCCTGTCTTGTGGAGCTGCATCGCAGAGAATGTTGTAACGACCGGGACCAAGGAAATGAGTGTCGGGAGTTGGAGGGGAAGGAGGGATGGTGAAAACTGCGTTGCTGGACATGCCGAGGGACGGTTTGAGGAATGCTTCTTGGACGATTTCGTTGGGGTAAAAACGTTGATAAATGAGCCTTCGATAAAACACGAAGAAGCGACGGTGAGATAAGCACAGGAGGCGAGACGGAGGCTTCAAAGGGTTTAGATTGAAAAAGGAGGCAAGGGGGGAAGAAAGGGTTTTGCGATGTTGAAAGATAAAGAAAAAGGGGCCTTTTTCACTTTTCTTCTGGCGTCTTCCCGAAGACGATAAGACGATGTAGCTCGACCAACGAAAAAAGAGAGTCTCCCTCTGGTCAACAAAAAGGGAGGCTACAAAGCAAGTTCCGGCGTGAAAGGATAAAGTTTTATTTGCTGTACCTTTAAACGGTATACGGCGAGGGAACTGGCAGTGTGGAGAATCCTAGGGACCTCTCACAGTGGTGCTTAGAGGAATTGTGGGGATGACGGACTCCTGAGAGGTGTCGGAGGGGCAAAAATGGGGTATGGAAGATGAATGTGACTGGAAAAAAAACTAAATGAATATAAATGATGGACCCTTGGCTTCTTTAAGGATAGCTGCCTTTGCACAAAGGAACCCCCACCCATCTCTTGCCCTCCTCAGGCCAGTAGCCAGCAATTGTGAAACATTTTTTAACAAACAGGCCGGCGTTCTATTTCTTTGGATATTGCTATATGCAACGTCGCTGTCACATCACTGCACTTCCCTGCCGTCGGCTTTCGCTTTTTTTTCTTTCTTTTCGTTCACGTATCTTCCTGTGTCATAAATAATGCGTAAGCACTACGTAGTCAATAACCGGAAGTAAGGTATTGCACACCATCGATGACGCTGCATTCATTTGGTGTAAAAGTGTGAGTGATGCGACACGTCCAGCCAAAAACAATAATCTGACATTTTCACGTGAAGGTCCCCTCTGATTCGCTTCACCTATCACGTCGCGAATTTTTTTTTGTTGCGAAGGGCCAAAACTGTCTTCGGGGAGGGGTTTTTGCTCTTTGACGAACATGGCGAGTATTAAAGGTGAGCGATGGGATGGGAGGCGTCGACGGCGTCTAAAACTATAAAGCGTAGAGAGGTCTTTATTGCTATCAACAAACTTGAAGGAGAGGGGTTAAGGGGGCGGAGAAACTAAACTAACATCCTTTAACTTTCCAATTGTAGCATTTAATGGACCGAGGTCGGAGCGTTTTTCAAAGTTGCCCCCGCTGGGTGATGCGACAGCACATGTGGGTCCAGGCGCATACGATATAGATCAAGTTAGACCCCACCCCCCACGCGAAGTCTCCTGACCACCCCATAGATCACAACGCTCTCAAAATCATTAGCTGATAAACCATCGTCCAAGCTCGGGGTATGCGTGACCACAGCGCAGAGATTCCCCGACCTGAAAGAATTGGTAAATACTTTTCGGGGTTATGAGGACTGATAAATCAAGGCCCCAAGCCCAGATAAATATGAACCAAGAGGCTTTGTATCGGTGTTAAAGTCGAAGATTACGAGTACGAGGGAGCCGTTGGAGACGTTGGAGGATAAGAATGTTATTGAGATTTTTTTGAGGAGGATGGATCCGATACCTGGGCCAGGTATTTTCCTTTGCGCAGTCATTTATTAATTTTTAAGGGACCTATGATATTAATAGGGCTATTGGACGGCATGTTGGAAATGATTATAAGTTTGGCCTTCTCAAGTCAGATCATTTACGAAAGGTGCGGCTTTACATACTGGTATCTTTGCTAATGGGGTTTGTAGAGAGACGCAAAGAATAAGGAACAAGTTCATGAGTTGAAGAAACTCCTTGCAACAAATGATCTATTTACGGATAAAAGAGCTTGCAGGAGGATGGCGCACTTAGCGCTATATCATCCCTAAATTTTGTGTTTTCACAAACTAAAAGAAGTCTCTCCATACTTCTCTCCCTCAGACAATTTTTTTTGAATCTTTAGCCAACCGATACTCGTATCATATCTGAATCCTGGAAGTCGTGTCCCTAGTTTTGTCAATGAAAGATATTTGACTAAAGCTCAACTTAAGCTGATATGTTACATCGAATCAACTCTTTTACTGAGAATCCCTTACCCACGAAAGAACATAAGGATGTTTATTGATAATCATTATAGGCCGCAACTCGGCCGAACATTAAATGAAAAACGGAAAATTTAGTAGAAGGCATTTGATAGAAATATCTGGTACTATGATAAAAATTCGATATACTTTAACCATCGCAGTTAATATACAATGCATTCACAAACCAAATTAGCAGTACAATCTATTTCTTCTTCCCCTCAACCGCCTTCATCCGAAACCCATCTTTAAGCCACCTCAACGCCCCCAGCACCTGCACCTCCCCGACCCTAAGCATCTCCTCCGTGATATTCTCCGCCGTGGGATTCCGCACAGCCGCAGGTCGCGCAATCTTGGCGGCAACAGAAACATTAGTGCGTGAGGAAGCTTGACTCTCTTCAACACGTTGGATAACATTTGACCAGAGCTCGCCGGTGCGGAGTTTAGCGTCAAGACGAAGAAGGGGTTGGTTTCGAGTTCGGAGGACCAGATTGAGGGGATAATGGCAATACCATGGAAGTGGTTGTCCTGAATTTATGCGTTAGAAACGGAGAGGGGGTTGGGTTGGGGATGGATGGACTCACTTCAGCTGATTTTAGTTTCATCTGATATTAGATACGTAAACGTTAGCGAATTAAAAAAAAAAAAAAAAAAAAAAAATCAAGGACAAAAGGACTCGGAACGGGACTCTCTCATATAAATAAAAATTGTGCAAGTAGGTGTGTCATCAAGGAGATCAGAGGCTCCCTATGTTTATAATCATCGAGAGTTGCAGACCCTTAAACCTTTCATTGAAACATCAAACTCACCTGTAAAAAAATATTCGATGGCTCCAACTCCATCGCAAACGACAGATTCGTAAATGCATACTCATGCCCAGGCCATATCAAAGAATTCGGTGCGGTCGTCGCAATCATTTTCTTCACGACCAGACTCATGCTTTCAGCGGTGCCCTCAAAGAACCTCCCTGCACGAAATTAGAAAGGCATGGAACAAGTTTCGTACCTGCTCCACCAACAAACACGGCATCTCCTGTGAAAAGAGATACGGGGACGGATCTATCGGATTTTAGGCCTGGAGGAATGAAAAATGGCTGGATGGGTTGTTCTAATAATGAAGTCTGAGAACCCGCTGCGGATGTAGGGTCAGACCATGGTTCTGGGATAATGGATTTGGGTTCTTGAGAGATGTCCATAAGTGATTTTGGGCAATCAAAAGCATAAACAACGCTTCCTAAAATTCCATCAATCCAAAATTCATTCAACTAGGGTACCTCTTGTATGGCATGGAACACTTATTACTCTAAACACCATCCGTCCAACAGCAAACTCATCCCCATCTTTCACTCGTTTGTTAACGCGTCGAAACAGTATGTTGGTTAAACTCCATTTCGGGAAATCAGGTTCGGATCCATAAACGTCAACTTTAGATTTTTGGTTACGCCTTGCCCATGCGAGGAGGGTTGCGTTGCCGGCGCTGTGGTCCCAATGGTGGTGTGTGTTAAGGATGGCTTTGAGGGTGAGAGAGGGGCCTCCAGATGCTTTGATGGCGGTAGAGTTCTTGAGAAGGATAGATAGGACTCTGATGGGATCTTTTGGGATGTTAGATCGAAGACGATAGGGGTGATAATGGACCTGCAGGGTCTATGACGACAGCGATGTCTGAAGAATTGTGATTAGATTGGATTACATGCAGGTTTGGACTTACTTTGTTCGGTGTCGAGACAGATGTAGCCATAGTTATCCTCCGCGTAAGGAACAGGGATGACTCGAAAAGGACCAGCCTATTTAAAGCAAGTAGACATGGATGAGAAACCATTTTCATTTGAACTGCCATGCAGGCTGCGGCAAAGAAGAAGGAGACATGTTCACCTCAAACTCGTTAAACTCTTTAACAATCTTTCTATGTCCACCATCTGGGCCCTGTGGTGCGAGCATCTTGTACAAGTAGTACCCAACTGGAGAGTTGAAGACATTCATGAAAACCGAAGCCATTCGCTCCTGGCTACTCATCGCATAGAGCGCAGTGAGCAAGGCTGGTGCTGCAACAATCAATGCTGCAGTCCGTGCTGAGTCCATCTCGCCAAAAATTAAAATACTATTATTTTATTGATAATTTATTTACTTGCATGCAGTTTGATCGATATCTACAAAATAGTTCGGATATATGGGTTAAAGAACTTAAGGTAGGCTAAGGAGATTGTTTTTTGCTGTTGACGTCCAGCTTTGGTCGCTGCTTGCAATCTTTACGGTTTTAACGGTGACTTCCGCGCGAGAAGGTTGTTGAATGACAATGTTGGGAGACACAAAGGTGTCCATGGTCGAGAATGATGATGCTGTCCGCCTTCTTACGTCCTCTGCCACGGCACGTTGAGCAGTGAGCGGTAAGCGGCGTAGAAGAGGGGTGAGCTCAATAACAATTTCCACGTTTTTGGGTGGAAACTCTTGAAGCGAAGTGCGTGTTGGTGATGTGAGGCGTGTTGATGAAGTATCTTCCGTGGGACTTCGACATACGGCTAGCGGAGGTGACGTAGGTGATAAAAGATTTTGGGATGTTGATATCGGAAGCAAGCTGACTCTTGTTGTGGAAGACGTGATTAAGTTTATGCCACAGCTATCACCTGTCTCGACCATTGACGTCTTTGCTGTCAAAACCGACGCTTTGCTAAAAGATTCCGACCGGTGGAGCAAAGAGGACGTAGCATGCGGCATCGAATCCAACTGTGCGAGAGCCTCACATACATTTGAGACATCCTCATCAATTTGATGCAGCAAGTCCTCGATGCTCTTTGCGTTTGCTGATCCAGTAATGGATGAAAGCGGGCTAACTTCCGCACTTGTCGAGGTGGAGGTGTAAGAAGCAGCTGATAGTCTCCTCTCTCTATCTCCAAAGGACGATGCAGACGCATAGGTAGCTTCCGAGTCTGTGGATTGACGCTCTCGTTTAATGCGGCGAATGTTGTCTGGGTGAGCAGATGGGGCATGTCGTAGTTGAAAATCAAGGGACGTTGGTGGAGGTATGACGGGGATGTAGAGCGTTTTCCGGAGATGTATAGAGTCTGCTGTCCAAAGCTTGTTGATCCTTTTAAGTTCGGCAAGCTAAAAGATAATAAGACAATGTATTGAAATCACTTAGATTATAGCAACTTACTTGACACACATACTGGATCGATATTCCTTCCAAAGTATCTGATTTTGAAACTGTATGCAAGCAGCGATGTGGTGGTGGTGGTGGTGTTCTTAAATTAGATGGAGAGTTTGAACTTGAACTGGAACGGGAGGATGCCGGACTTATTTGCTCCTGAACATCAGCCCGGAAGGGAATGTTGAGACTCTGCCTCTTTCTTGTCATAGTATCCTCCTTCAGCAGTTGCATCCTCCTTTCTGCTAGGTCCATTGACTTATAAGGACGAGTCCACCCCACTGCAACATCAGCAATATCGCATTCTGCAGATACAGGGCTCTGCAGCAGCGGATGGTGGTTGACTAGCGACATTACTGTAAAGAGATATAATGATAAGGAGTGATGGTTTAGATGGGTATGTTTGGTTGACGTATGGTGTGAGGAGTGGAGATGATGGATGGATGGCTGGAAGTATGGATGGATGGATGGATGGATAGACTACTTGGAAGATGCAGCCTTGCAGGAGCAGGGAAAGGCTGGCTGTTCGTGGCACCATCACAATGGGCATGGGAAGTATGATTAGGATTGCCCATACACACAGAATCAAGGGAAGTGTCTTTCTAAATTACAAAAGACATACAAGCAGATATAGCGTCATTCTATCAGATTGTGTCAGGATAAACAAGATATGCCAATGTAACAAGGGTTGATTACGAATCCCCAACTAATTGACAAAAAGGGGAAGAACGGAAACGCCCCTTACGTTCTCTTGTCCGTTTCATGCTTGTTGCTGACTGTAATAAAGCTGACTGAGAGGCATCATTATTATTAGGGTACATTCAACCCACCACATCGACACCCCCACAC